>JZLH01S0153661.1:0-14417 GCA_001188425.1 Eucidaris tribuloides
CATTTTCATTGGTCTTTCTTTTGCCGTTTTGTGACTTTGGATTCAGAAACCAATTGATGTGAGGGGCTATAGCCTCTCTGTGATTGAACCAATCTCTTAATTATTGACATGTGCTTAGTAATTATTAAGTAAAGATTATTGGAGCTAGCCTGTGTAAAAATATTGTTCATTTTGGCTGAGTGGAATTTGTGTATTGCCCTTGTAGAAGGTTGATAAGTTTGTTTTGGAACCCAGTTTAGATTTGCACATGAGATGGAGATTGTGACCTGTCAGCATGATACCCTGATAAAGTCGCACATCAATGAAACATAAACATGGACAAAAATACTGAAGGTGAAAAATATTATATTCTTACTTTTGCAACATGTGAATGTCACAGAAGTTTTGATTTTTGAGGACACTTCACTTTCGAGCTGTATGTCATGATTACGATGTTTGGCACTTTCCCTACCTTTGGTTTGTACGACTTTATCAGGGTATCGTGGTGACAGGTCACATATTGTCCCAATGGCTTGCTGGTTTTTTGCAATTGTGATAATTGATATATCATGGTGTCATTTGGATAATATGGGGTAGGGAGTAGGCTTTTGGTCCATGTTGCATCGTTTCTTGGTATTATTCCCCATGCTACAAAATTAATTTTCTTTAGATCCCACATTGCACCCTGTGCAGGGTATCCACAAGCTTGGAGATTAAACATGGAGATGCTTCATTGTAACTTAACCTTGCTGCCCACTGCTGTCAAGTGTGAATTTGTTCACCTCCACAACACAAAAGACCAGACCAAAAAGCTTGAATCTAACACTTTCTAACAACAAAAATAAATTTCAAGGCTTGATTTCATCCAAGGCCAGCAAGCCAGGCCTTAGTCTTGGATGCCCTGTTGACTGGACTCAATGCCCCTCTTATTGGTCTTGGAAACTTTTGGTTCCCCTTGTAGTTTTCACCATTTGTGCTCTAATAAAGAAATGTGCCCTATAGGAAAGTGGCCTTGCCCTAAACATCAAAATTTAAGGCCTGAAATTTGTTTCTTTTTCTCTGTCTCATGTAGGAAAACTTAGGCACTGATTCTTACATTTTCACAAACAAAACTGTCAAGTTCTCATCAATGTACTTTGAATATTAAAAGAAAAAAAAATCTCAAACACTGCTCTCATTCTTCATGTTTTTGAGGTTAAATTTCACCCATGAAACTAATCTTACTTTTTTTTCTTCTCTCTCTCTCTCTTTCAGGCCAACAGTCTGTATAGAAGTTGGATCTGGATCTGGTATTGTTATCACTGCTCTGTGTCAACTTTTGAAAAATTGTGCTTACTTTATGTAAGTAATGTTGTAGACAAAATACAGAGAACACATCTGGTTTTTGTCTCGCCTGCGTAGCAGAGCGAGACATAGGTATCACTATTTCCGGCGAAGGCGTCGGTGTAGGCGTAGGCGTCGTCAACAAGTGTGTTGTACACACAATAACTTTCTATAGATTCGAGGTGGGATCACCAAATTCATACCAGAGGTCCATCTCTTGAAGGCACAGGTCAAGTTCGAATATGAGTCGAATTTGAATAAGGTCAAAGGTCAATGAACTTTCCATGACTGGCACTGTGCTATGTTGTACACACAATAACTTTCTATACCTTCGAGGTGGGATTGCCAAATTCATACAGAGTCCATCTCTTGAAGGTGCAGGTCAAGTTCGAATGTGAGTTGAATTTGATTAATCAAAGGTCAGTGAACTTTCCATGACTGGCACTGTGCATTCTTTTTCACTAACATTCATTTCCTTACTTGCATGGGAATAATGATAGCTTCATAGTATTAACAGCATTCTTAGTGTTATCTGATTTCCTATGGATAAAGTAGGCCCATACCATTATTGCCTATGTAAACTGTCAGAACCACAATTCACCCCCTAAACTGCTGACAGCCTCAGAAGTCATATAGCATAGTTTTGACATGCAGTCTCTTCATGACTGCGATATGCAGGCGAGACAACGCTTGGCGTTTGCCTTGTTACTCATTTACATGCTCACTATTACTAATCTATGATAATGTAGCAGCCTTGATTTGCATAGGTCAAGAAAGTAGTCAGTTTGGTGATCAAAAGAAAAAGGTATCGGTAAAATAACTAGGTTTCTTGGTTTGCAGAATGGTAATCTATCTGGTGGGAATCAAATTTTCTATAACACTCAGAACTCGTCAATGTGAAGTTTACATTCATTTTTTATAAAAAAAAGAAAAAAAATCCTATAGTATGAAATTGTTTCCAATAAAGTGAAACCTGTCCATAGTGGCCATGCAAGGGAAACAAAAAATGTGACCTTGAAGACAGGTGGCTGCTATACACGGGTTCTTTAACACATAAATTGTCTTCTTGGGAATTATTTTAGTGGCCACTATAGACAGGTTGACTGCTATAGAGAGGTGGCTGCTAAGACAGGTTTGACTGTATATTATTTCTTTGAGGAACTTGCATATTAAGAAAGATATGAAAGTGAGGCATGTAAACTTACACAGCTGTGTTATGAATTTTGTGACCTGAATTTTCATCATATAGGTGACTGCAGGCTTGCACCATTTCTTGGTTCTTAAAAGTTCATAAGTGTCTTTGAAAAAATTACACTGTTTGTCTGTACCTACATTTTTTCTTTGATTTAGTTTGTAAACATTGAAAAGGAAAGTTTATGATAATAGTGAAGTCAGTACAAATGCATACCAATCCAACAAGCACAGATTGATTTGCTGAATTATGATCTGGAGCAAAGTGAAAAAAAAAGAGCTTTACAATTACACACATATTTTATCTACATTAAATAGAAATCAAGTATCAAAATATGTCATCTTTGTGTTACAGAGCAACCGACAGGAACCCTCATGCAGCGATTTGTACTCGAAAGACTTCCAAACAAAATGGCTGCCTTGTAGACGTCCTCAATTGTGATCTGCTGAGTCCCATCCAGCACCAGTTACAGGGTTCCGTGGATGTGCTGATATTTAACCCTCCTTATGTTGTCACACCATCAGATGAGGTGATTACACAAGTAGTGAAGGTTTTCTCTATATTATTTATGCAAATCACATTGCATGTAGGCCTGAGTTATTAAGGTTTTTGTGAGAAACGTTTAAACATGCCATAAAAACGTTTCAAACCGTTTACACCTAGTTGTAATTTATGGGTTCTTATATTGAGTATAACAATAAAGTACACTGGTACTGTAATCCTTTGAGTAGCAAAGCATGCACCAGGGGGTACTTGTGATTGACGGGCTGTCACAGAGTGGTCACACATGTCTCAGCTTTATGTGAAGAGGTAATAAAACATAAATGTCACAACTAACCTGAACATCAGACTCTACAACATTGTGTAATGTAATGTAATGGTACGGAAAAGTTTCAATTCTTGAGGAATAATAATTTTTCATGTGTCCTTTCCCTGACAGTATAGGGAGGCAACTTGATGTTAACATGCAGTGTTAACTTCTCTTTCTACAGGTCTTATCAATTTAACTTACATGTAATAGCAATGTGGTGTATGTTTTATAGACTAGGCAACTTGTCTGGAGACTGACAGAAAAAAAAATGTCTGGAATTATGAGAGTGAGACAGATAGTGGTAATAGGTCTGTGTGTGGCAGTCTGTATACATTTTTCTTTTTTTTTTTGGGGGGGGGGAAGCGATCCTAGTTCTGATAACATAATTACAAAGTGCAAACACAGCAGTTGGATATTTTCACATAAATTGAGGTCATAAAACCATGGCCAAAAGGCATTAGGAATGGATGACAAGTCATAGTAACTGGTACTTTCCCATATGTTGATAATTAAGGGTTTAAACGGATTGTAAAATTGCAAAACGTTTTGCTTAATTGCAAAACGTTTTGCTTTTTAACGTTCATGTGAACGTCGTTTAAACGTTTTGACTCGGGGCTAATTGCATGTATTAATTCTGTCACATTTTGGTAGTTGTCTATGAAAAAATGTTGGAGACACACTCAGATTATTGCGATTCTCTGGCGAGACTTGCCAACAGGTTCATATCCAATATCTTGTTTGTGCATGTTAAAAGGCGCAGTGTTGAAAAACCTATGATTTTGAAATCACGTTGTTTGGGATCAAGTTAGTCAGAGTTTAATTCATGTGTGATGGCATGGAATATTTCTCATTAGCGGGGCAGAACTAGTTCAACTGCAAAAAGAAAAAGTAAGCAATGCAACTGGAAACAGATTGGCTGTATTAAACCAACGCCACCATTTTTGTTCTGAGTCGGACAGAAAGTTAGAAAGACTGCAAAAAGTCCAGGATGTTATGTTATCTGCTATCAGCAAATATTGGGTATATGCGATATGGAGAATTATTTATTGTTGTCTTTCATTAGAATTAACTTTGAGATCAAGGGTAATGTTTCAGAATTACCAAAAGCATAATTTGACATTCTGTTGAATTACATCTGCTCATGTATAAATTCATTTTTGTTCAAGTACACATGGGCCTGAAGTAAAATGAATTATGGCACCAATTTTGTCACTGGACATTCTCTCTGGTAAAGAGATGCATTTTCACTTTTACCACTACCATGTGTCCTTAACATTGCACAGAATGGTCCGCTAGGCCTAGGTACTACCTTAATTTTCAACCAAACTACTTCAAAAAGTATTTATTTCATCAACAAAGAAAATAACAAGACAATGGAAAATTAACCCATTTTCGGTTGAACTAACATGATCTTGACTTTGTTAGTCAAGATTCAAAATTATTAGCCGCATGAAAGATTTTTGTTGGATTAGACTAACAAATGGGAATACAATATTTAAATACTACTTTTCTAGATTTAATATATTTCATGGATAATACAAGTTGTTTCTTGAATCATGTTAGTACACTCTCATGTTTTATATGTGTCTTATTTATTATTCTCTGTGTGTGTTCTAGATCAATAGCAGCGGCATAGAGGCATCGTGGGCTGGAGGCGTTGATGGTCGTGAGGTCACAGACAGGCTTCTACCATTAGTACCGGATCTGCTGTCTCCCAAGGGAGTTATGTATCTTGTCGTAATCAAAGAAAACAGGCCAGGTGTGTTTCATTAACCCTTCTATTCTGTGAGCTGTGTATTTGATTGTGTGTAGCCCTTATCCATATCTCGGGATTATAAAAATTGCCATATGTTCACAGGAGCTGGAACTGAAATTTGGGCTGGAAATGGGGGTCTCGACCATGGCACATAGGTATCACGTAATTATACTAAGTGCAAAGGGGCAAATGTCAGGTCACCGCCTTCCAGAGACTTGTCCAATCTATTTAATAACCTTTCTTTATACTATTATGACATTAAATTAAAATAGCCACTTTCAGGGTGTTTAAATGGTTTTATGACATTTGCTCCGACATTTGATCCATTGACAATTGCATACACTAACCCTAACTCTATTCTGAAATGGAAGCCAGACAACCATGATCTTTACTCTTTTTCTTCTGAGATAATAATCATTGGAACAAATTTCAGGTTCCCATTTCAATACTCTCCAGAGGTGTCTCAGATCTAGAGAGTAGTTTAAAGGCAGGGTGTTTCTCTTACACGTCTACAAATTAACACTGAAAAAAAACACTGGTATATTGCAGAAAAAAAAGAACATCTAAGAACTTTTAGCAAAGTATAGGATCTTGGAACTCAGTTTTGAGTGGAATTATAGTGACCTTTAGACTTCAGTTTGAATTACTGTCTCGTAGAGACAAAATTTCTGCTTGTTTACTGGTCTATTTTTAGACCTTACTGTGCATTGGGGTGTTCATCATGATGTGTGATATGAGAAATTTATTCACATTTTTTAAATGTGTACCATATTCTTTCATGAACAGGACAAGCAGAAATGCATTAGACTCATGCAGATGAGAATTCATACTCTGATTGATTAATACTGCAATAATGCTGCGAAAGTGACATAGTTAACTCTTTGTGCGCGGGAACGTGAAACCACTGCGTGCAGAATTATTTTCAAGAGCACTCAGTAACGGGAAAGGAAATTGAATGACTGCCTTCAACTTACTATTACTTTTCACAACAACGTTTTTAGGAAAAAAATGTTGTGCAGCAAAGTTGAAGTACATTTTGCAGACCTTCTGACTGCATAAAGGCTATTTGGAAATATACATCTGGATTTTGTAAAGTAATGCCTAATTGCAACCAATTTACATTAAGTTCTAAGCTTCCTGCTTGATAATATACGACTCTATTCAAATAATACAAGAGGGTAAACCACAAGCTACATAATTATAGAAACCTGATTTGTGACAAGTTCATGAAAGAAAGATGAGTCACCAAAGGTCAAGGAAGAGAGATAATGAAGAGATTATCAGTGAAAAGCGTGTGCTATTGTAAGTGACTTTGCCAGTTTTTTTCAAAGTTCACTTGCATCTAATCCAGCGTTCTATCGTATCACGGGCCTTGATTGTATTGATCAATTTTTCTGTTTCTTTTAGAATCTTACATAATACCCCGCACTTGAGGGATGTAAACAATACAAAGCGAATACCGCTACCATCTGGAAAATCAGTATAAATCGATGAATACAATCATTTCTAGGTTTGAGCGTGAAATGCGAATTCTGCACGCTGCTGGGAAAGCATGAGTGCGAACTACGCGTGCAAAGAGTTAATTAAGTTTTACACGGAGTCTAACCATAGACCTACAACAGTCCAGATGCCATTACATTTTGGTACAGTTCTTCAAGTGTTAGGTGAATACTGATCTTCAGATTTCAAAGACATGTCTGTTATAAAGTAGCCAATGGGGCATGAGATGTTTTGTTGTGCAGCAGGAGGTGTGCAAAAGAGATTCCCTGCCAGTAAAGTACATTTGATTATCTTTGTTATACCCATTTTGACTTCATCACTGTTGTCTTTGTTGTCTTTTAGATGATTTGACTGTCTGGATGGCTGAGATGGGCCTCGATTCTGAGATTGTCTTGCAAAGGAGAGCTGGACCTGAGCAATTGGCTGTCATCAAATTCTTCACGTTCCCGGGCAGATGAAACCACCAAGCACACGGCGGAAAACGTCGACAGGCACATGAAGCGAAGACATGCACCAGTTCCATGAAGATGTGGTAATCGAGTATGGTTAAAAGGTTAATTAGTTAACTAGTTCACTGGTTAATCAAGAGCAGGACCTGCATGAAAACTAGGCTGTCATCAAAACTTGGCTGTCATCAAATTCTTCATGTTCCCAGGCAGATGTGACACCAAGCATGTGGAAAGAAATAGTGGGCAGACACTTGCAGTGAAGACATGCACCAGTTCCGTGGTGATTTGGTAATCAAGTGTGTTTAAAAGGTTAATTAGTTAACTAGTTAAACAAGAGCAGGACCTAAGCACTTGTTCATCATCAAATTCTTCAAATTCCCTGACAGGTGACACTACTAAGTACATGTCTGAAAATGTTGGCATGTGCTTGCGGTGAAGACATGCAACAGTTAATGATGATTTGGTAATCGAGTGCTTAAAAAGTTAATTAGTTAACTAGTTAAAGGCATTATATAGTGATGTTTTCCAGTTTGAAAAAATCTGAGCCACACAATTCCCTATGATACAAGTGTCTCTGATAAGGTCTAAAAATGAAGCCCTGAAAAAATTGCAGTTCAAAACGATCATTAAGTGCTTTTAAAGAGTGATAATCATTGCACACCATTCCTGTTTTTCTCCAAAGACTGCTGTGTAGAAGAATTTTCAATTAGCTGAGAATAATTCGTGTGCTAATATTTATATGTACATATTTTATGAGTGACAGCATAACTAAAGTTTTGTGTTCTAGGGTGTTTATTTGTCCATCCAAACACTGTCACATATGTCAGATATCAAAGTTTGACAATTCTTTAAGTGTGGATTCCACAATGTTGTATAGTGTCTTTAACCAAGAGTACGATCCGAGCACTTGTGTGTCATCAAATTGTTCCAAATTCCCAGACAGATGACACCACAATCAACATGGAGGAAAATTTAAGTAGGCTTTTAAAGTGAAGATGTGCACCAGTTTTACGGTGATTTGGTTAATTGGGTTTAAATTGGTAATTAGTTAGACTATAGAGCAGGACCCGAGTATGTGGTGTCATCAATTTTTTCAAATTCCCAGACACATGACACCAGCAATCACATGGAGGGAAATGCAAGCAGGCACTTGAAGTGAAGATGTGCACCAGTGTTACGGTGATTTGGTTATTTGGGTTTATTTAAAATGGTAATTAGTAAGACTAGTTAACCAGGTACAGGACTCTAAATAACTAGGTACTCAATGACTGAACTGATTCCAATCAATCCAATGCAGACTGTAGTATCTGCCTCAACCATGACTCCTCTTCGCAAACCAATGGATCCAAACATTGCACCTCATCCATAGCAATACATGTGTTTTCTCTTTCCTATTAGTTTGTAGTATGAACAGTAATCATCAAATTCATGTAGCCACTGACATGTAAATCATCTGGTGTCTGACAAGTACCCTGAAACTTTGTGTCCTTGTAGGCAATTCCATGATTAGTTACGTTACACTTTATGACAAACTTTACTCAAAGTTTGGCTCTTACATGAATATGCTTTGATATTATTCTTCTGTTTTGGTGCTGTCAGGCCTCTAGACTGGCACCTACTTCACAACATCAAGCAAAATCGTGAGACATGTTTAAGTGGGTAATAACAAGAACTTTAATTATGGTTAGTTACGTTACAAAAAGAGGACATGGAAAAAAATGACAAGTCTTTGTCCTCAAAGTTTGGCAAACATGTTTTTAAATGAAATAAACTGTGGTATTTCATGCTATTTCTGGTGTCTGATAAGCCATTTGATATATAACTATATTGATAAAAATCTTTCATTTTTAACTTCAACATCAAAAACATGGTTAGTTACGTTATGGTTAATTACGTTACATTTTGTCCATCCACACAAATTTGCGTTTATTCATGTCTTTTTCAGATTTAGTATGCATATGTGGGGCTTTGTAACTTTCAAAACAATGGGAAGAGGCTGTTGGCATGGAAAAAACTGCAGAATAAATGGTAATTTGTCAAAAAACTGAGATTTATTCACATTAGTCCCACATGTGGTATTTCATGTATGGTTCTGATTCTCCAAGAGGGTGCTGTTGAAGATGTAAAATTTAGAGTAGAAATGATGTCCCCCATTGTTTCTTCATGATTCACACCCATTCAAACCATTAAAATGTAAAATTGTTTGAGATAGAGCAATTTATATCATTTGTGATTAGTCCAATAATTCATGGAAATGCCCTTATAATAAACTGACCTGCTGTCCACACTGGGGGACGGGCTTCACGCAGTTTCTTCCTGAAACCCTCACTTGTGAGCGAGTACCACAGAGGAAGGACCTTTTTTTTTACTATTGTGTAATCCTTGGCATCCTCATCACCCATACACAAATATGCATCTAAAGCTATTCCTGTTAGGAGAGCACTAAGATGTGTAGCCCAAACCTCTTTGGGCATGCCTGCACAAATGCATATTGCTCACACCTGTTCAGATACACATCTAGATTATCTTTGTCACGCATGAACTTTGGGAGCTTAGGGGTAAGGACTGTAGTTGGTGGTCCAGTATTATTGCCATTTCCATGACTGTATACCTTAGTCTTCTCCAAGTTGAGTTGAGTTCAGCCAATTCTTTCTCTTGTATTCGTTCCCTCTCTTCTCGTATTTGTTACGTCTCTTCGGCTCAACAAGGCTGAAGCTTTCACCGAGCAGAGGAGATTAAGTTCACTCGTGACTCTCCCATTCATGGCCACAATCGCCGAAATAATGTCGTTTTTAGGAGATGGGGTTGACACATTGCTGTCATCAGGGACAGGGGATGGTCCTTTCCGATGGTATCATGGCGGCAACGGTGTCACCGAGAACACGTAGCCACATCTGTGTTGTGGGGAAGAGTTTCAGATTTCATGTTTTATTGTCCAAAGAAATGGAAATTCATTTTGTTTACATGGAAATGACATATAAATATAACAATATATCAATTTTACAATAATACAAATATACTCATTCTTCTTAAATACAAAAAACATTATAGAAAGTATAATTTATAAAGTTTGACATTCTGGCCTCAGTTTCGTTGCGGACTGGTGCGATTGGAGCATAATTTGGCATAGACAATGGACTGCTATTCCGGCACCAGGTGTTACTGTTGGTATTATTCCAAGTTTCTGGATCCATGATTATCAGTCACTGCTGAGCTGCTAAACACGTTATTGAGAGTTTGTGAAGATAGCAGTTCTGATCGAGCGTGTGGTCTGCTGGACAATTAGAGCCGCAAGTGAAGGTATGAAAACTAGATCTGTAGAGGAGGGGGAGAGAAGTGCTGACAATTGCACTTATGTTGCAATGACTGACAACCTGCTGATGCTTATAGTTTATTACTCCCATTTTTTATCACACGCTTAACAGAGAGCCTGTCCGGAGGAACGATCTTGCGTTTGCTTTGACACAGCTCGAACATTGGGGTGTTCCATTTCTCTAAGTGTCATTGGGATGTAGTGTGCATTGCAGACTGTTAGAGATAACCTTCATTATTTCATCATGGCGCTTTTCCCCGGGTTTCAATTTCCTCCTACGCTCAAACGCTGCAGCCAGAGTCCCAGGTCCGCTTGCTGACGAGATCAATGGTCCTGTTGTTTCACTCACCACCAATTTCTTTTTATCCAAAAACATCGCATGCTGTGCTGGGTGGTTGTGCATATGATGCTCGGTCATCAGATTGGATGTGTTGCTTTAAGAGAGTAGATGTGCCCGTAACGTTGTATTTCAAACTTACTAGATACATCATTGTATATCAAAGAGTTTAATACATGGGTCTGTTCACAGAGTTGGGGCACAAAACGTGACATAGGAAGTAAAATTTCAAGTTGCTC
This sequence comes from Eucidaris tribuloides, assembly GCA_001188425.1. Lineage (NCBI taxonomy): Eukaryota > Metazoa > Echinodermata > Echinoidea > Cidaroida > Cidaridae > Eucidaris > Eucidaris tribuloides. The sequence continues at coordinate 10,900 of JZLH01S0153661.1, forward strand.
TTTATGATTTCATTCTATTATCTCTCAGTACTCTTGTCCATGGCCTTTATAGAATCACCAAAGATTCTAGTGAAAACTTCCGTAATAGACCGTTTATGATGTTGTATATATACTCATGTCAGGATGCGTTGTGGGTGTAACATGGGACACCACACTATCAAATAAGTGACCAAATTTCCACAGACAAACATTACTATCAATCCCAATCATCTCTCTCAAAGTATTAACACTACTGAACAAAAAAATGAGAGCAAAGTTGTAAAATTGTTACATACACTCTTCAAAGACAAAAAGGAATGCATGTACATTTATTTCAAGCAAATTTATTGAAATCTCATTGTTAGAAGTTCTTGTAAAAATCTCAATTTCAATCAATGGTTGATCTAACCTTAACTTAACCTGCATTGTTCCTTGTAATATCGTTTGGATACAACAAAATTGTAGTGTAACCTCGAACAACTAAACCAAACCGCTTGAAATATTTGTGTTGTGGATGTAACTGGAACTATTCGGATGCCACATCCAATTACATCCACAACGTGATTTACCAAAGTTTGCCCAATATACTACTTTAGACAAAAAACAGGTTATTTTTGCAATAAGATAAACAAAGTCCATTAGACTTGCATAAAACAGTAACCTCAAACCTCACAAATTGGTTGTGGATTTAACTAATAGAACCTAGACAGGGTGTCCTGTTACATCCACATCGAAATATGCCATTTGATTGGAAAAATAACATGCAAGTCACATTTTTTGTTCTTTTCTGCTGAAATAAGTTTCCTGTATGTAATCAGATATGCATGAATCACATCTTTGAGAGATATTTTAATAAACGCAAAATTATGTTGCGGACGTAACCCATAAACGGTGTCCAGTTACATCCACATTAATCTTGCAGGAGCTTCTCTAAAAAAGATCAAATGTGCAAATATTTTGCTCAAAAGTCAGCATTTTTTTTTCAATACAATGAAATAACTCTGTACAATGTATACAATATTATCTGTTGTCCATATTATTTAAAAATCACCAATATTTGTTGTGGATGTAACTCAGAAATTGTGTCCGTATTACATCCACAACAGCATTTTCAATGGAATCATCTGATTGCAGATATTCATCATATTTTCAAGTATTGTGGGTTCAATAAAGGTTTATGCTATAATTTTAGAACCTAGATAAAGGTAACAATTAGTAATATAATGAAAAATTTTAATACAGCACTCAACTTTGTTGTGGATGTAACACAAAAGCACACAGTGTCCAGTTGCATCCACATTAATCTTGCAGGAGCTTCTACTAAAAAAAAAGTCAAAATGTGCCAACATTTTGCTCAAGAGTCAGCATTTTTTTTTCAATACAATGAAATAACTCTGTACAATGTATACAATGTTATCTGTTGTCCATATTATTTAAAAATCACCAATATTTGTTGTGGATGTAACTCAGAAAATCCCCAAAAGCTCTTGATCAGGCTGTGAAAGAGAAGGTCATCAGATTTTATGAGAAGTCATCTGTCACTCTGCCAGATAAGAAGCTTATTTCTAAAAGAACATGGAAAAAAACGGCATTCTTGCAACGGCCTATTAGAATTCTGTATGAGAATTTTAAAGCTGAGAATCCATCAATTAGGATTGGGCTGACAAAGTTCGCAAAACTGCGGCCAAGCAACATCAAACCTGTTCGAGCCCTTAAGTTCCAAGGGTGCCTGTGCACCTATTGTTGTAATGTCGATCTGAAGGTGACAGCAATCAACAAATTGGCAAACTATTATAACATGAAATCCGTATTCCAAGGCTCGTATGGATCAAATGCCACAATGTGTCCCAAGGGTAAAGAGAAATATCACAAGCGTTCGTGCATCCAAAGAAGATGTGACAACTGTGGAGTTCACTTGTTGACTGATCAGTTGACTCCACTTATCCAGCAACATACTCATTAAACTCTTTAATTTGAATGGTATTTGAATACATTTGAAGTATATTTAGCCATACTTTTCTTCATAAAACAATGTTTTCTTGGAAATTTCTTATATTTTCAAAAACACAATCTATTAGTCTGAAATTACCACTAATGGGATCAGAATGATAATTTCCAGAATAAGCCCCCAGAAATGCAAAAAAAAATCTCTGAATGTAGTGTCGGTAATGCTGGAATTGCCCATATGCGGATGCAGGCGTGTGTGTGTGTATGGGTGTGATCTTGCTTCTCATCATGACTGTACCACCTAGTGCTCAATACTATAGGCTTGAAGAGCGGAGAGATCTTCGAAAATTAGTTTTAATCTTGAGCCAGTTCCTTTGACAGAGGGTACTCCCATTACTGCCACTACGTCACTAAGGGGATGGAGGTATACTGCATCGTCAACAGTTGGTAAGGAGAAGGCTGATGGGGAATCTTCTTCCAAGAAGGAAACTTTGACGACCTTACATGCATTATCTGCTTCCAGAACCTGCAAGATGAACAAAAGAAGGCTATGAAGTAATGATAGTAATCTGATCTGTGGCTGGTGAATCTAAAAACAATTTAATTATCCAATCATTTATTGACGTAGATTATATTTCTTATTCCAACAAAACATTCAATTTTTAATTTACAGAAAATGAAAAGTCTCCCCCCCCCTTGTGCCGCCCCTAGCCCATGCCATTATACCTATTAATTTTCATAATTAGGAATCCCCCCAACTCAAGTCCAACTTCAGATCGGTAGGGCCGTGTCTCAGACTCGAGTAGACAGTCTAGATCTAAGTTAGAAGACCGGGGGGGGGGGGGGGGGTTATGCCTACTAAGGTAAACGGAGTGTGTCGCTCTAATACTAATAGGTGACTTTTTGCACAAAAATCCTTAACATGGGTATGGTTTTGGGGGGGGGGGAATCCTTAAACATGGGTCATAGATTTTGAAATTTTACAGCATTTACACTAGATATTTTCGGCTATTTCATCGCAAAATGCTAAAAAGGCCACTTTGTCGCAATAAAACTTAATAATAGGTACCGATTTTTCCGCCAAAATGACGCCTTAAAAAAGGTTCCCGGGTTTTTTTCGACTCAGCGAGCACACCCCGTGGAGCCAAATCTGAGTACCCCCCCCCCCGGTAGAAATTTGGTAGAAATTCTTTAGTAGAATCTAATCTGCTGTGGATCGTTATATTTCAATAAAGTTCAGGAACCACCATTAAAAGAAAATCAAAGCTTGGAAATTATCAAATCTGAGACAACAAAACACAAAAGGCAATTAGTGAGACAACGTATAAAACTCACTGACTTTCAAGTCCACATTTCGTACAAACTACTAACGTTAGTATTGAATCTCCTCCAACATTTAAACATTCAATGGTTAAAAAAAGGCAAGAAAATGAATAATAGATTTCATCTGAATCATAATTATTGTTAATCGAACGTGTGTACGTACCGAGAAAATCGTCTTTTGGTGAAGACGTCCAGTGCAGCAGACGACATTTCGCGGGCGTAACTTGCGGACGGCAAGCTTACTTTCGCACGTAAATTCCTGATGAAGT
>JZLH01S0153665.1:0-13499 GCA_001188425.1 Eucidaris tribuloides
TAGCTGCGCTAGCCGCATTCGGATTCGGCGACTTCACGCCATCCTCATTTATGTCGGAAGTTTCCATGCTTCACCGACGTAAAATCTCTGCCAACAGTCCTCAATTTCGAAATCAGTGAAATCCACAACAGTGGAAACACAAACTTTTCCGTTTGAATGACGAATCAAAGTTGAAGAAACGACAAAATCGAATTTTTACGTAGGTTTTGGCTGCGACTATATAGGGAAAGTTACTTTCCCCGCCGTGCGTAGAAGCGAATATGGCTGCGCATGCGTGGAGCAGGCGTTCTCATTGTAAGGTGTCTCGTAAATACGAGATAAAATTGAAGATTTTTAGTGATACATGCTACCCGTTACTTTGATAAATCTGGTTGATCAAAAAAAAGTACTTCCAAATGTGTCTTAGCAGCCACCTCTGTATAGCAGTCTACCGACAAATAACCACTAAAATGATTCCCATTGAGACAAACTATTTGTTTGAAAACCTGTCTACAGGAGCTACCTGTCTAATAAAGCCACAAATTTCACTGTATAATGAAACTTGCAAGAAATGCTGAGGATATCATGCACATTGTATAAATACCATTTTAATATAGATTTTCAGTGTTAACCCTTTGGGGACGACAGGCTTGTACAAAAGCCCAGTACATCACCCTTCTAAAGTTGATTTTCTCTATCTATACTGGTCAAAAAATATATATTTTATGGGATGGAAGCATTGAGGCAATATAACCTTTAGTTTGAGTGAAAAGGTTATATTTTCTGGGCTTCTGTGGAAGAAATTTGTCCCTGAGTGTGTGATTTACTGGGCTCCTGTACAAGCCCGTCGTCCCCAAAGGGTTAATGTACATGCTACTCATTACTAATTTCTAATCGTGTAGTTTGGTCTACATTTGGAAAAATGAATATCCACTTCGATTCATAAACTTGACTGGAAGGAAGATATTCAGATAGGGCTAAGTGCCACAGAATGTCACAATTAGTCTATCACCACAGTCAAGCAGGAATTGGTTTGTTTCTTTTATAATCATCCAAGTTTGTCTTCAAGTGGTAATTGGCAAATCCAATGTAAGATTAACGCATTGCCTCCGGGATGCTGAAAATCCTATAGTGTTAACAAAGGACATATTTGGTTTCCGTAGTCAACGGGTTAAATGTAAATAGCTGGAGCTGCACAATGTATTTGCATATGCAGCAAAATCTTCATGGCAGTTACATAATGCGTCACTGCTGAGTGTATTGATTAAACAAATATTCTCATAAATTTGGATTGAAGTGTGATCGGTTGTTTTTTGTGGGCCGCCCAGCGTGCTGGAAGGCACACTTAGCTTTCGCTTGGATATATGTATTTATGAATGTAGGTATGTATGTATCCCAGATGTCTCTCATCAACCATTTCACACCAAAAATGTGAACCTCACCAAGAATGCAAACTCTGTTTTTTATGCCGCTTTAATGGGTAGTGCCATGTACAAGTGTTACCAAAGCAAACTAATGATGGAAAATATGCATATTAATTACCTCATTTCCATATAATTATTCTGGTACTTACTTTTATATTCTTTCCACTATTTTTCAGACTATTTACAGAACAGGAGCAAGTGAGTCATAGTAATATAACATTTGGTTTCTGGGGAAGAAGTGGGAAAGTGAAGCAGCTCACGGGTTTATATTCTCTGAATATACCAAGTGCGAAAGCCAAGAACTGTGAAATTCTATTTTTTTCTCATTTTTCAGTACCTGTATGTGAGGTACCAGTGTTTACCAAGCCTTTATCTTCCATCAATAACACCTGTATGTCTGGAGCTAACCTTACTATAGGATCCAACTGTTCATTTGAATGTAATGACGGATATACTCTTGTGGGAAGCTCAAACTTAACTTGTTTAGACACCGGTTATCTCTCACCAGAGTTTCCATCATGCATTGGTGAGTGTCTGGAGTCATTGTGTAATATTAAACCATATCCATTTCAGGAAAAAGTGTCATGGTTACGAGAATGTTGTGAAACTGCATGTTAGATTCAATTTTTCTTTCTCTATAAGTATAAGATAAAGATCATATATACATGTACCTCTGGATATTAGACATGTTTGTGCCCCCCCAAAAAAGAAATAGATTTATGGTTCTAAATAGGTGGAATAACAGTCCATGTTTATTTAACTCATTTTCTTTCAAACTAACGGTAAATACATATGCAAGATTGTGGGATTACCTTTAGTTTATATAAAACTGAATAGCACTATGACTTTTAACTTGAAATCTAGTTCTACTTCCAAATTTATGTGTTTATTTATTTATTGAAACATATTAATACAGGATGATTTGATCAGCAATAAGTGTTTTACATCAAGGTCCTGTTAACAGATAAAAATATATGTACACATTTACAATGAATTAAAAAGAGTCCAGACCAGCTGCAATAATTTTGATTAATAGTAAGAACAGAAATATGGTAAAGGTGAAAAATGCAGCTGAAATGGTTACAGTGTTCAAAATTGATCATCCATAGTTATGTCAAGAAATGATGTTTGTACATTCTTTTAAAACTTTCAATTGTGTGTACATTCTGTAGGCTAAGGGGTGCTAAGTTCCATATGTTACTTCCTGCAAAACAAAAACTTCTTTTAAATATTTAATGTTGGGCTTGGTACAACCATGTTTAGTGAATCAGAAGAACGTGTGTTATGGTGATGTCTATCAAAAACCATTTCTATTTCATTTACACTATGAGTTTATGCCAGTCCATGAATATAGTTACCGTATTTGCCGTTGTAGTAAACCGCACGCCTTATAAAGCCGCACCCCCGACCTTGCGACCTCGCAAAAAAAAAAAATTAACAGCGGGATTTTCTTTTAAAATGGTGGGTGCGCAATAGCACTGTAAGTAGCGATAATATTTGCTCTGTATGATGTGGAAAACTGTCGTCGAGGGTTTCGTTTTACCCGTACAGACATGAATTGCCGGCGAATATTAGTTTCCGTATTTTGGTCCCAACATGGTCCGGGTTCGTTTCTAACGCGTTAGACATAATCCGGCAAATATTTCGTCCGTATTCTTGGGTCAAAACGATGTCGGGGATTCGTTATCTTACCATTTAGACGAAGCCCGCGAATATTGCGGTTCCGTATTTTGGTCAAAACCGATGGTCGGAGGAATTCGTTCTATACCATTTAGACATGAATGCCGCAAATACGTCGTTCCGTATTTTGTCAATACGATGGTCGGGATTTCGTTCTTACCATTAACTAATGCCGCTAATATTTCGTTCCGTATTTTAGTCCAAAACAGATGGTCGGTGGATTCGGTTGTACCATTTAGACATGAATGTCCGACGAATATTCCGTTCCGTTTTGGTGCAAAACGTATTGGCGGGATTCGTTTCTCACGCTTTTAGTACATGAATGAGCCGCGAATAATTTAGCTTCCGTATTTGGTCAAACGAACGATGTCGGGCGTTACGTTTTTTACACCGTTAGACATCAATTGCTGCTGAAACAATAAAAGCGAACGATCGTGTTGATCTCATGTAGCGGAGTAATATTCCGGCATTCATGTCAACACGGTAAGCAAACGAACCGCCCGACCACTCGTTTTGTACGAAAAATACGGAAACTAAATTATACGCGCATTCATGTCTAAAAGTAAGAAAGAACCCCGACTCATCCGTTTTGACCCAAAACAACTTAATATTCGGGCATTCATAGTTTAGAACGGTAAAAGACGAACCCGACCATCGTTTGACCAAAATACGGAAGCGAAATATTCGCCGCATTTATGATCTAAAGGGAATAAACGATCCCCGCAACATCGTTTTGACGCAAATACGGAACTTTACAGATATTCGCGGCAACTTCATCGTTAACTGGTAAAAGGCGAATCGCCGACCATCGTTTTGACGCAAAATACGGAAGCGAAATATTCGCCGACAATCATGTCTATAATGTAAGAAAACCGAATTCCCCTGAGCCATTCGTTTTGACCAAATACGGAACTAAATATTCGCGGCATTCATCGTATAAATTTAAGAAACGAATCCCCGACCATCGTTTTGACCAAAAACGCGAACGAAATAATTGCGGCATTCATTGCTAAAAGTAAAAACTAATCCCCCCGAGCCGATCGTTTTGACAAAATACGGAACTTAATATTGCGAATTCATGGTTAACGGGTAAAAGACGAACCCTGACCATCCGTTTTGACGCAAATACTGGAACTAAATATTCGCGGGCATTTATGTCTAAAAGTAAGAACCGAATCCCCGACATCCGTATGAAGACCAAAACGGAAACGAATATTCGCGGCATTCATGTCTAACGAGTAAGAAACAATGCCGACCATCGTTTTGACAAATACGGACAAATAAGTCCGGCATCATGTTAAAGAAGAAACGAATCCCCGACCATTCGTTTTGACCAATAAAACGGAACTAAATATTCGCGACATCATGCGCCCAGTCAATAATCAAACCCCTGGCGGCATTTCATTTAGCGACTTCGGCTCTAAACGGGCTGCATGGCATCAGAGTGGAGACGCAACAACGCGCATTGCATTAAAAGCTTAATTTTTAAGAATTTTGTGACAAACAACTAACTTCGTTTTATTACTTTAATGGAAAAAATGAGAGGGACTATTGCCAAGTTAAACTACGATACCTCAGAAATATGTGGGAATAAAACGGACATTGCTTGTACCGTGTATAAACCGCACCCCGCTTTTTTCCGACTTCCGACGGAAAATAAGGCGGTTATACACGCGCAAATACGGTAAACATATAAGGTTGCAATAAAGTAGTCTCTTCTTTCTTTGAAACATTGCCATCGTAAATCTTCAACTATGTTAATTCCCCTATCGTTAACAAAATAAAATTTCCCTGTAATCACCTATGCAGCTCTCTTTTTTAGCAGGACAGTGTATTAATGCATATGCATAAGCACTGACCCCAAACAGAACATGCATAATCAATGCATGGTTGTACCAACGACAAATACAACATGTTAATTATATCTTTGCTCATAAAATTAGTCATTTTACGTAGAGAAAAAAAATCTTGTAACATATCGATTTGGTTAATTGCTTAATGTGATAATTCCATTGTAATTCTTTGTCAATGATGACACCTAAATATCGGATGTTGTATACCTACTCTATTATAGATATAGATTTCAATATTATGCTTGGATGGATTCAGTACCTGACCTTGGTTTTATCTGCATTAATCTTAATCTATTTGTATTATATCATAGATATAGTGAATTCAAATCTGATTGTAAATGTGACATTGCGTCCTTTATGTCCACGACTCGAGGACGGTATAAATTACCACGTCGTCAACATAAATATTTGAGGCTTTCAAATATGTCATTCATATGTAACAAAAATAAGATTGGTGCGAGAATGCTACCTTAGGGTACACTAACTGTGACATTACAAAAACGAGAAAGAGATTTATGACAAAAATGACTTGACTTTGATCATGCAAATAGCTAGAAAGCCAATCATGTGCAAGTTCTTTTATTCCATAGCATGTTAGTTTTGTAAGTAAAAAATCAATATCAATACTATTAAAGCATTTAGATATTCAAGAAAACATGCAGGGACAAGGTTGTTGTTATTGAAGATTTATAACAGTCATCTGCTACCTAATGGAGACCAAGTTTTGGTAGAATGGTTGAAGAGAAAAGCAAATTGGTCAATACTTTTAAATTGTAAGATTGTAAGAACTGAGAAATTATTCCAAAACCTCTTTTTCATCAATTTTGCCCACATGACTACCAACCAAGATAGGACAATAATTGATAAAGTTAGTTTTTAAACCTTGACCTTTACAAATTGGGGTTAACCCCAGCTCTTTTTTAGTCTTTTGGTACCTGACCAGTTTCCAAACTTTCATTAAGTAAAGCACAAAGAGATTCAACTATAACTGGTGCGCCTGAGTATTATTAAAATCTAAAACGTCAGTGAAAGTCTGTGGTGGAGGGGGGGAAGATTTGGAGATAGATTTACAAAGCAGTCATAAAGTGTTTCAATACACGCAATGCAGACTCGTGCCTATCCTGACATTGAATTCTATTCAAATCTTTCCACAGTGCTGTACTAATGTGATACTTGCCAGCTACATTTTAAAGTTATTCTGTTTACTTGATTTAATTTCTTTTGTAACCTCATTCCTCAATTTACGAATTTCAAGAAAAACACTTTCACATTAATTAGTAGCATATTTTTTCTTAAGATAATCCCCTCTATACATATGATGGATTTCGCCTACGCTTAAGTCTACTTTGTTTTACTGGAGCACATTTATTACAAGTGTCAATGAAAGCAGTTTTCCATCTGTTCCATTTCACAGTAATTGTATCACTGGAATTGTAACAGGTAATAGGATTGGTGACAGGTACATTCTGCTATTCTAAGAACAGTGTGGTAGATAAAATAAACATCTGGAATACTTTGCTTGCGAAGTTAAAATTTAAGCATGTTAGCCACATATTGGATTGCTTATTTAAAGCCAATGAGGTGGAGCAGGAGTAAGGGATCCTTAGTGGCATCAATCTTTAAACTGTCTGTTTATTGTCTATCCCCAACGCATATGAAAATTGGATACATGTAATTTGGTGACCATTTGAGCATTTGTTACCAAACTTGTATTGGCAGATGCCTGTCAGAGACCTCAATGTTATTTAGGGGTCAAAAGTCAAATAAGTCAATAATAAATAAGTCAAGTTTTAAGATTACTGGGGTTGGTAACTTGTTAACCTTCAGCCCATTTGTAACCGAACTTGAATGATAGACTCCTGATAAGCACCTTGATAGTAATAATACATAATCATAATTATGATTGTTATCATTATAACATAACGGTGATGTTTTTAATGTGTCATGTTTTCACAAGGTTAATACCTTCTTCTTTAATGATTATGTGAATTAGGGTTCAAAGCGAAGGTCAGGTATGTAGGGTAAAGGTGAAATGAGAGCAAATTTTTGTTATACGTGTATGCTTGGAATTTTCTACTGGGGTTGGTAACTTTGCAACCATTAGCCCTTTTGTTACCAAACTTTGATTTTAGATGCCCAGAAGGGACATCAGTAATAATAGTCATAATCATTTTTACTATCATCATCATAATGATAATAGAATTAGATAAAATATAGTGATAATAATAATAATAATAATAATAATCATTATAATAATCATCATCAAAATAATAACAGAATCAAACTTCAAAAAAAGTTCAAAGTTTATTTCCACCTGATTGAAACAAAAATAGTAAAATTACAATTGTAATAATATAATTCTATTAATAAGGGTAGCTGTTCTAGATATATTTTAGATGTTACAAATGTGCCATTTTTTTCAAAATTTTCAGTGACCATGTAATCTTAACTGACAGTGAAATTTCACTTCACAGATATTGATGAGTGCACTACGAATCCATGTAACGTTAATGCTGATTGTACCAACACGAATGGTAGTTTCCGGTGTGCTTGTGATACGGGATACACTGGTGATGGAATGATATGCACAGGTCAGTTTTGCTCCTTTTAATGTAGAATATCTGTAGTACTCAATTTGTTATTTCAAAGAAGGCATGTTAGAATTTTATTTTGTCAAGAAGATTGTGTGTTTTTCATGAGTAAATCTTGACCATCTAAAATGAAACAAACCAAGACATAGCAGTAGCAGTAGTGGAACAAAGGATAAAAAAACGAGACAAGTCATAATAAATGTCATCATCATGATCATCAGAAGAAGAATGTTTTTGTGATGTTGTAAATGTGCCATGGTTTTTACGATAACTCTCCTTTATGTATGATGAAATTTCAACTTACAGATATTGATGAGTGCAGTACAAATCCATGTGACATTAATGCTGATTGTACCAACACGAATGGTAGTTTCTGGTGTGCTTGTGATACGGGATACACTGGTGATGGAATGACCTGCACAGGTGAGTTTGGATTATTTTTATGCCTCTGCAACGAAGTTGCCAGAGGCATTATGTTTCCGGGTTGTCTGTCCGTTACCGGTCTCATTACCGCGATCACTTATAGGTCCCATGACATAAAAACTATCAAAATTGGGTAATCAACATCTTGCAGAGTTTTATTTCATCTAGAATTCCAATCTGACTTTTAATTCCTGATGCAAATTTCAGGTTTTGAGTCATTCACTAAAATAAAAAAGTGTTTGGGAACGCCCATATTTTTTGGTCCGATATGCAAAACAAGCTATTAATCATGTGATGTCATCAGGGGAACTCCGCTTTCTGCGCAGCGCGAGCTTGACTTGCGTTATACATGCAAAACATACATTTGAAAGGTCTGTCGGAAGTAAAACAACCAACTTCGAGGTCATATTTAATTATTATTAAAGGGTATGAACACCCTGAAAATCAAATTTTTGTACAGCTAGAATACACAACAAATAACCACTAGACAATGTCATAGCTCATGAAGTGATCATATTTTGAATATGATATTCAAAACATTTTGGAACTCAGTTCCGCGCGTTCAATCTCGGTTCCGTAAACGCCGGTTATATGCGTGCGCGTTCTAGCTATACGGGTAATGTACGCACACTGTGTCACGTTCCTGATCCCAAAACGTTGCGAAGTTTCAGCCAGTCTATCTCAAACACTTCATCCAAAAAAGTTGCTAAGTGTGAGATGTTTCGGTCGCAAACAGCAACCATTACAAGGGTTGAGACTCCGCCGAAAGTGCGAGCGCAATTGATTGTCAGTCGGCTCGCTTGAGAAACCCGTGTGCACTTGCACAGGCTCAACTCGGCTGTCGAGCTTACAGCAAGGCAATTGCCACGGGCAATATTGAACATAAAATGGATGAAGACAGAAACCTATATTGAGGGATGATATAATGATATAACATAGTTTTGGCATGAAAATATTTTTTTATGCCTATAATAGGGGCCTATGCTAGTATGCTTCCTGTAGCTAAATGCCACAATCCGAGGCTATGGATTTTTATTTGGAGGAAAGTCGGTCAAACTTAGTATTTGTGGTGCGAGTAATGTCCCACTGAGCACTGCATGCCACGTCGGCAAAACTTCGCCGGGTGGTGGGGTGGTAGATAGAACGGTTTTTGGTGGTATTTTGCAGAATCTCGTCTTCAATATCATTCGGACGGCAAATATGATCGAGAGCACGTCTAAAAAGTATTAAATTGTGACCCCCAACCCCCAAAATAAAGAAACAATATTGCAAATTAGCTCTCTTTAGAAACAGAAATTTATATATTTTAACACTAAATAAAAAATTGTGGTTACTTTGTTAGTGCCCATCACTAAAATAATTATTGAAGAAAATTCCCGAGAGTATACATGTAGGCCCCCATACGCAAACTAGCAAAGATAAGATCTCGTCAAAACTCTTAAGAACTGATATCACCTTGCGAGTCGATGTGATTTATTTACTGGCTCAAGATACAATTATGCATTGTATTGACGAACATATTTGCCAGATCTATATTTCAGCTAGCTACACAAAACTGCACATACCTCCCAAAATAAAGTCGAAATTATCAGGTTTTCCAACGAAAAATAACAAAGCCAGATACAAAAATATGATGACGAAACATTGGCCGCTGATTGACTCACACATCGCGAACAGAAAAGAGCCTAGTCCCGCCCGTAGATAATACTGTTATTGTATGCACAATGGACTAGCTATATGTAGGTCTGGAGCCAGTCATCAGCGCCATCTACGTCCGACTGTCCTAGATGCTCGCGCTGCGTGAGTCAAATTATTAGCCGATGTTTCGGTTTCGTCAACATATTTTTATATCTGGCTTTGTCAATTTTTGCTGGAAAACCTGATAATTTTGACTTTATTTTGGGAGATGATTTGCAGAAAAATATTTCACGAAAATATCATGACAAGCAAGTTATAGAACCAATATTTTCAGGTGAGCACAACAGTGTAACTTCAGTAACATTTATGAATGATGTAGCGTAAGTGATTGTGCTAACCATGACTTTCTTGGCATGATGTTAAGATATATTTGTTACCCGAACGATTATTGCGTTAATTTTATTTTCAATTTTTTTTTTTCATTTGTGTAACATTGTTTTTTTATTGGAATACCGGTTTGGAAAAATCTGTTCCGGAACGTGATCGCGCTGGTCGGAATCCGGATTCCGTTCCGATCCGACTCAGCCTTATTCATTATACACTGTAATTAACTGTCTTTTGAAACTTTACTGGATTGAAGTGTTAATTTTGTGTGGCTGTGATTGGGATCTTCTGTTCTTGGGCATGGTTGTGATGGGTTGTGATTTGTTGAAAGATGAAAGGGGTATGGATATTTTTAGCAAATTGATTTGTTATTTACAAATACTGTACAGTAGACTCTAGTTATAGAAATTACTGGGGACTAGAAAAATCAATTTGTCATATTGTATCTTTGCTGTATAATGTTAGCAAAAAACAACAACAAATACCGAGACAATTTTTACTTTTGGGACTAGATTTTTTTATTTTTTTTTATTAAAAGATTTTGTTGTATCAGTAATCTTTATAACAAGAATCTATTGTACTGATATCACTAGAAAGGCCTATTTTAGTTCAATTATTCACAAAATAAGTTACAAACAATCATGCAACGATTTTCAATTTGAATTACACGACTATATTAAACAAGTCAACCCTTCAAATATATCACACAATGTAAATCCATCCCTCCTGAAGTGTAGGGTAGTCCTTCAATTTCATTAACTTGTAAACTTGAACTGATTAGATTTTGGTTGTGAAAGGTCAAAGGTCACATGGCCTCATACATGTCTGATTTTGGCTCATTACCATGTTAACTTATTTCTGTCTTGTTTTTGTAATAGATGAGGTGATACCCATAATTATTGACTGTCCAGTTGAAGTCTGGAACAATACTGAAATTGGTGAAGAGACAGGTATTGGTGTGTGGATTCCTCCAACGGCAGATGACAACTCTGGCATTGTAACGTTGACAGCTAGTCATGTTCCTGGTGAATCATTTGCAATTGGTATCACCAAAGTCACTTACACTGCTGTGGATGCTGCAGGAAATGAGGCTGATGAATGCTGTTTCAATGTCACCATCATAGGTATGTGAATTATTGTTGATGAAATAAAACAGAGGGAAACGTATCAATCACATGGTTTACTATTTTTTGGACTTGTTCAAAAAGAGGGATTTCTTTAATAGTTTTTGTTTTAATTCAATGTTTTCCTTGGTTTGAAGGCATGGTATAACAATGTTTCCAATTTAAAAAATATGAGCTATATAATAACCTATGTTACATGTATCTCTGACAAGGTCTAAAAATAAAACCCTGAAAAAATTGCATTTCAAACCGATCATATAAGTGCTTCTAAAAAGTGAAAATCCTTAGCGACCATTCCCATTTTCCTCCATAGACTGCTGCGTAGTAGAATTTTCATCAGCTGAGAATAAGTCCTGTGCCAATTTTTAGCTGAAGATATTTTTTGAGTGACAGCACATCTGTCTAAACTTTTGTGTTCTAGGGTGTTTATTTGTCCATTCAAATACTGTCATATAGCTAAGTTTGAAAATGTTTTAAACATGTCTTCCACAATGTTATACAGGGTGGCCCAGAGAGAATGCTACGAGTATGATTGCTAATTTCTTCACCATTATCGGCAAAATGTCATTAATTTGTATTTTGTTGGTTAGAACATTCTTTTTCCAATAAAATGATACTAAGATCATTGATTTTGAGTAAGGAGTTTTGATTCTAGGACCATTTCTCAGAGGCAATGCAATTTCCCAAATTTGCCAATTTTTCAACAGCCGTTGTCATTGAAACGGCGAGATATTCTGGCGTCTCAGCTTGCCATACTGGACAAACCACAATGACAAAGGGCTGGAATGCCCTCGCTTTCATAAGGAAGACGATGCGAGGTATGTCTCCATTGTCGTCACGGTTTGTCCGGTATGGCAAGCTGAGAAGCCAGAATATCTTGGCGTTCCGATGACTGCCGCTATTGAAAATTTTGAAAATTTGGGAAATTGCATTGCCTCTGAAAAATGGCCGTAGAATCAAAACGCCTTACTCAAAAATCAATGATCTTGGTACGATTTTATTGGAAAAAGAATGTTCTAACCAACAAAATACAATATAATGACATTTTGCCGATAATGGTGAAGAAATTAGCAATCATACTCGTAGCATTCTTTCTGGGCCACCCTGTATAGTTTAATAGCAACAGATTTTCCTTTAAAATCCCCCCTCCAAAAAGCAACAAAGAAAAAATGTTTTGATAAACCTGAAACATATGCATTGTTCTATTATTATTGTAGTTTACTTTACCTGGAGAGAACTATAGTGGTACCTTTGAAGAAGTAATCAATTAATTCTAAAATCATTTCTGTCCTGTGTTTGTAATAGATGAGGAGATACCCATAATTATTGACTGTCCAGTTGAAGTTTGGAACAATACTGAAATTGGTGAAGAGACGGGTATTGGTGTGTGGATTCCTCCAACGGCAGAAGACAACTCTGGCATTGTAACATTGACAGCTAGTCATGGTCCTGGTGAATCATTTGCAATTGGTATCACCAAAGTCACCTACACTGCTGTGGATACTGCAGGAAATGAGGCTAATGAATGCTGTTTCAATGTCACCATCATAGGTACGTGATTTATTGTTGATAAATTGAAACAGAGGGAAAAGTATCAATCACATGATGTACTATTTTTTTGACCTGTAATTTTCTGTGTCATTTTGTTCAAAAGAATATCATGAGATCCAAGTCTTTATATGTGACCTGTCACCACGATACCCTTATAAAGTCGCACTCCCCAAAGTTAGGGAAAGTTGAAAATAATGTAGCTAGGATGTAAAATATGAAAGTGAAGTGTCATCAAAACTCAAAAGTTGTATGTCCTTCACATGTTACAACAGTTTGAATATTCATATTTTACACCCAAAGTATATTTCTTTCTAGTTTTATGTTTTATAAGATGTGCGACTTTATCAGGGTATCATGGTGACTGGTCACATACTTTATTCATGCTCTTTTTTAATGCTTTTCTAAATTTAATATTAACATATTTCTCTTCACAATCCACGCTGACAAAAAAAAAAAAAAACTACAAGAAAGAAAGAAAAATAGGTAGATAGGTCAGAAACATATGCATGATTGTAGTATTATCTTAGTTTCCCTGACATGGAGAGAACTATAGTGGTACCTTTAAAGAAGTGGTAAAGTAATTGTACAATTATTTCTGTCTTGTGTTTGTAATAGATGAGGAGATACCCATAATTATTGACTGTCCAGTTGAAGTCTGGAACAATACTGAAATTGGTGAAGAGACGGGTATTGGTGTGTGGATTCCTCCAACGGCAGATGACAACTCTGGCATTGTAACGTTGACAGCTAGTCATGGTCCTGGTGAATCATTTGCAATTGGTATCACCAAAGTCACCTACACTGCTGTGGATGCTGCAGGAAATGAGGCTAATGAATGCTGTTTCAATGTCA
>JZLH01S0153671.1:0-13705 GCA_001188425.1 Eucidaris tribuloides
ATTTTCGCGGCCAAATTCGCGTCCAAATCAGCACCCCCGCTTCCCAAGGCCATGATCTTACGAAAAGGTATTAAAGACAGGGCCGGCGCCACGGGGGGTGGCAGCCCCTCTTTTGTTCAAAGTAATGAAAATAATGGGGATTTTACCGGTATTTTGAAAATCCCCCCCCCCTAACCCATTGTTGTTCATTTGGCTAGTACAAATTTCAGGCAAAATGATTTTGGTCGTTGTCGACCCCCCTGCCCCCTGACTTGTTGGATGATGTTTGTTTTGTAATTTGGCAGGTTAAAAAAAAAAATGGCGGCAAAAAAAGGTTTTGGTCGCCGTCAGCCCCTTGCTCTTTACTTGTCGGGTGATGTTTGGCTTATAACTTGGTTAGTAAAAAAAAATACCGACAGATTTTTCGCTTCTCCTAAGATTTTACCCTGGCGCCGCCCCCTGATTAGAGACAATATAAACGTTTCAATGTGTTTGGTTATTCTGATCCACCGCTCTAGATAAATGTCTCGGGGCAGAATGATAAAGTTATATTTTACCAGTTAATGATTTTCAGAAATGAATTGCATATTTCACTTACATCATAATTTGTATATCACATGAGGCGGTGCTGGAGGAGCTCCGTTTTTCGTCTCGTCTATCCGTCAGTACGGTTTAAAATGTGTCATCAGCCACGAGAAGCTCTTTTAAAGGAAATCGATGATCGTGGATACAAAAATGAATCCGAGGGTTACATGCAAAGTTTGACTCACTCTCGTAGGCTACCAGCCAACATTCTTGGGCTTGGCAAACTATCAGAACATTGCATACAACCACGCCTTAACACGTAACATTAAGTTCTCCTTGCGGAAATTGTGACCGTCAAGAAAATCAGCAGTATTAGAGAACAGTCAAGAAGTTTTGGAACTACACAGGAATCGAATACTAACACTGTTCAAGGCTTCTGCTACGAAATTAATGATTTATTATTCACTTGTATTCCCATATTTAATATACAGTATTTTAGCTTGGGGAAATGCAGCATATGTTCACATTGAAAAAATACTCAAATTACAAAAATGTGCAATAAGAACGATATTAAATGCCTCCTATCTTGCCCATACTGATACGTTTTTCACTACATTGAAAATACTGAAATTTCCTGATCTTTCTACATTCCATGTTCTTATATTCATGTATATGTGTAATAATAAACTCTTGCCTGAATACATTCAACAGTTCTTTCATTATAATAATGAGTTTCATCAATATGATACCAGAAGTGAAAATTATTTCCATCTTCTAAAAGTAAGAATATCATGTTATAAAAATTCCATTTTGTTTCAAGGACCTCAACTTTGGAACTCTTTAGCACCAAGTATTAAAAACTCAGTTTCTCTTAATGTTTTTAAATCAAATTGTAGACAATTTATTTAAGATCAGAATTAATCACCATATGTTTTTTGTATAGCATTCCTGCACATTTCTGTTGTTTTGTAGTTCACCCTATTTTGTAGTGGTTTTCTTTCCTTTACCATGTCTTTGTCATTGTTCTTTAATTTACCAGGGTCGGCTATTTAGAAGGCTTGTTCCTTTCTTGCTGTTCCCTACTCATATTAATTTCGAAGTAATGTTTCTGTCATAATTTGTGTTTTATTGTACTATTCTGTTACGTGTGTATGTTATTTTTACTTTGTACATGTATATGATGTTTTTATGAGTGAAATTAAACCGAACCGAACTGAACTGAACTGAAAATTTTATGGGCAAATGTTTAATATTTTAAACAATATCACCATGCATCAACTCTTACCGTGGCTGGAAAATATGTTGTGTAGTTTTCTATGAGTTCAATCTATCAAGGTCACACTTTAATTTAGTACTGGTAAATGAAGGCTCGTTTCTCTTCCACTAAACAAATTCAAGACAAATCACTCCAGCCAGGAGATACACTCCAGCAAGTGAATATAACTTTTACACGTTTCACCTTATTTGGTTCTTGGGGCATGTGTTACCTCTCCCAATGATTTTACTGACCTTTATAAACATTTTCGTTTCGTGGTCTTTTAAAAATTATTTTGCCCATAAAACATCTCCCGGACTTTACTTTCATTAACTTCATTACATTGACTTGATTTATTTTCTTACACCCCTTTTCCCCTTCCAATTGTATATTCCATAACTAAAGTTCTTCAATTAAATTATACATATCAGATTGTTTCCGATATCCTAACTGGGATGCCATCGTTAATCACAAATAAGCTTACACAAACACAATTCATGCTCGAACGCACACACACACACACACACACACACACACACACACACACACACACACACACACACACACACACACACACACACACACACACACACACACACACACACACACACACACACACACACACACACACACACACACACACACACACACACACACACACACACACACACACACACACACACACACACACACACACACACACACACACACACACACACACACACACACACACACACACACACACACACACACACACACACCCACACACCTCGGGACTTAAGTAAGGATATCCTTGGTTTCCAATAGACATTCAAAATGATTAAATCACTTTTTCTGACATATCAGTGTCACTGTATAATCTTGAAATTGAACATGGAAGTTGGAAAAAATAATAACATATTTTCATTGGAAAGGAAAAAATAGGGAAATCATTGTTACATGTATGTAGAGTCATTGGTGCACTTGGTGACAGAAAAAGAACAGTAAAACCATGTAGATGTACGTACATGAACAGACTTAGACAAACACACAGACATACAGACACACAAATACACATGCCCACATGCACAGATATACTGTATGCTGTCACAAATACATATTGATATGTCCAACATGTCAGTTGGCATACAAAGGTCAATACCATACATACAGAATTGGAACTACACGTACAACCAAGTATTTTAGTTTAAAATAGAGTATTTTACTCCATTTATTACATAATTTGATGACAGCAAGTTTCTCTCACACTTCGAAGAAACTCCCATTCGTGAATTCTGGATACATATACACTGTATCTACTGAAAAGAATGTGCAGGTTTGTCTTTCTATACATTTCTTTTCACCCACACACAAGATGCAATTTAAGTTCTGGGAAAAAATATACATGTACATGATTCATCTGTGAATATGAACAATCTGTCATTCAATAAAATGTTACGATACACGATTGTCGATCATTTACATTTGTGCTAAACATGCAACAATTTGCACTTTATACCAATACATGTACATCACATGTATCAAAGGTAATTGCAAGTGACTCATTTCAATTCATTTTATGCTCACAAGGATTTTACAAACTAATTGTAGATGCATGCAAAATAAAAGTGTCACATCCATTCAAGCTGCTTTATTCTTAGAGTAACCCACTATGCAACATCTCTGTGAGACTGAGATAGACCACATAAACTGTTTCTCAAAATAAATAGGTAAAAATCACAGCAATTTTTTTTATCACACATATCTTATCCAGATTCAGAGCTTTAATCTTAGAAGACAAAACAAACTGATGTGGATTCTCTTCTTTGAATAAATGTCCAATTTATTTGAAACTGTTTTTTTTTATATCTAATTAACTAATCAATTTTCTCTGAAACATTCATGAACATCCCACTATCTTTTTTTCTGAATCCACCAATGATATAATTATGTGTGTAATTTTAATGCACATTTTTTTTAATCTAATCACATACTACACCAACCAGTAAATATAGAAAGCTATTTTTGGTTGCCATTAGTACAATAATATGACAACTTTGGCAAACAAAGTCATAACAGCAATACATCAGCCTGGGGGGAAAGGAACAGTTTTTATAAATACCCATGACAACCACATCAGATCAATGCATGCACTACTAAGGTGTTAAAAATAATGTTTGTTAATTTTGGTATTTAATAACACAAAAACTATACACCAGATAATACTGGCATGAGTACAAATTACAGCTGAAGATTGGACATTTTTGGTGGCGGTGGTTTGAATACGATATCAATAATCATTTTTATGTAATTCACGCTTATTTAAAAAGTTAGGGTTCAGACTTTGCTGAACATCCAACCCCCCTGTACAAAACTGGAACTACAGAAATCAAATGGTGTGTGTGAGAGTGTGTGCCTTGTCCACACACAATAGCAATAAACAATGGCGGTACATAATTGCCATCGGAAACTCTGGAATGCAATATTCTCATCTGGGTCTGGGGAAGACGAATGCTTTATTAATATTCATTAGAAATCAGCCTGGCCACTGGTAGTCTCAATTAAATGTGTACATGTAGGGTAAGATGCAAGCATGTGTTAGCATGCTTTGTCATACAGTACCAGATTTTGCCATTTAAGATAACAAACATTAGTTTTCAGTGTTACCATCAATCATGGATTTCCTTGTTCTTCTTAATCTTGTTTATAATTAAATTACATTATTATCAGCAGCATCGACATAATTATTTTGAATGTATGGAATCATTTCTCAACACTTCAAATCCATCAAAAACATTTAAAAAACATCTTCAGGGCACGAAGTTTGATTTCCTTTTTTTTTTACAAAGGTTGTGAATAAAGACTAGAAGTGGCCAGGCTACAATAAAGCATTCATCTTCCCCAGACCCGGATGAGAGTATTGCATTCCAGAGTTTCATTGTTAACTGCTATTGTGTGTAGACAAGGCACACACTCTCATACACACCATTTGATTTCTGTACAGTTTCAGTTTTGTACAGGGGTGTTGGATATTGAGCAAAATCTGAACCCTAACTTTTTAAATAAGCATGATTTACATAAAAATTATTATTGACATCGTATTCAAACCACCTCCACCAAAAACGTCCACTCTTCAGCTCCAACTTGTACTCATGCCAGTATTATCTGGTGTATAGTTTTTGAGTTATTAAATACCAAAATTAACAAATATTATTACATATGTATCATTAACCCGTTGCTTACGGGAACCGGATGGGCCCGGCTGTACAAAGTCTACAGAGATTTATGGAATCTCGTAGTCAACGGGTTAACCTATGTATATTATATGTATTATTAACCTATGTATTATATGTATATATTTATCAGGGTGATGTTTGTTATTCCGAACCCACACATTGTTTACACATCTCTACCACAGGTCTCATTAATTTGAATTGCATAGTATTTGAACCTTCAGATTAACAAACCTTGGGAACCCCCCCCCCCCCCAATCAAATATAACTTGTACCATTTATCACACAACTGCAAATGATATACAGTGAAACTTGATGCTTGTTGTGTCCATAGTTATTGAATATGGCACATTATTATTGCATTCATTTTGCACTCATAGGAATTAATTATCTTGACATGATTTCCAGTAATAGACTAATGTATTTTACTTTGCTTGTATGTCAGAATCGTCAAAGATGTAATCAAGCAACAATGCTCATATTAATCATTAATGTGAAACTCTTTAAGTAACCAGCTTCAAGAATTAAAATCAACCCGTTCAGGACTGGTCATGAATAATACTTCTCCTGAGGTCAATAAGGGATAATGTGTTACAACAAATCAAACCATCTTCAACAGGTTATTTTGTTAAATTGCTATATACAAAGCTAGAATACAAGTACAATAAAAGGTAGATGGGGTAGAGATGGACTTTTTGAATACTCTACTTCAAACACTCCAAAGTTAACCCGTTGCAGACTAAGTAGGAGTTAACTCGCCTTGGCATCTATGGAAAATATGTGTTATACGGAAATCAAATCATCTCGAATGGGTTAATGGGTACTTATTTATCAATACAATGCACTCACATCAGAGTGTCTGATAGAACATTGGTACTCTGTAAATACATATTTGTAGTGTGTCTTACACATATGTAATGATGAATTCTGTACATTGCATTTATGATTCTGCTTGCAAAACATTCAAGAAACATTTTGTCTCAAACGACAACAATGCTATTAAAAAATGATTTTAAAAAGCAACAAAAAGATGGAAAACAAAGTTCAAAAGAAACAGTAACAAATACAGGTACATACAGTACTAACATCTAATTTAAATGTACATCATTTTTAAAAGGAGAAAAATGCACACATAAACAATAAGACAACATCAAAATATAACCAAATATGACAGTGAGTCCACTTTATCCCCAATAGCAAAATATATTATTATTTTGTTTACACGTGTCTCTCAAATGTTTAATTTTAAGTTATACGGCAAGCTTGATATCAATATTATTTCCAAAAAAGTATTAATGACAAAATGTTTCACAGCAGCCACACACAGCAAATACCATGACCTTTGTATTCTCCATTAAGCAGCAATTAGTGAATATTAAACTTTTCATATATCATATACATACATATGTAACATAATCTTGTAATTACCAGTTACAAATTAGCTATTACAATGTTAAGGACAAATCATATTCTTTAAAGCAGTAGTTAAAATATTTTTTTTTACACACCCATACACAACTTCTGAAAACACAAATATAGATGAGTAAAATATGTTACTTCTTCAAATAAGCAGCAAAGTCACAACAGAAACGAATGAATAAAAGAAACTAAGAGGCAGTTCGACTGGCGGCGGCGTCGATGGTATGGCCTCCGCAGTCCCGCAGTATTTGTTATTGTTTTTAATTTTTTCCCACCACCCCCCCCCCCCAGCGCGCCTGCCAGTGGGCCATCCAATTGATGTAATTTGAAAAGCTTCAGTTACCATGGTAAGCAAGACCAATTAGATGAACGCATAAGCCATGTGACCCTTGACCGAGTTAATATCCAATTTCAAGCAGTTCTTAAATTATGTGAAACTGAGCTCAATCAGACGATGAGGCTTGTGACCTTGACCTTTTAACTCAAAACTAATCACTTCATTGGTGCTCATAGTACATACTTCACGCGCACATTACATGAAAATTTGATTGCTCCGTTGGGGTTCCAAGTATGCGCAGTAACGAGCCCAAATCAGACATACTTTACGGTTCGGTGAAGCTTTGACTTTTGTAGCCTTTGAATCCAAAATCTAATACAGTTTCATTGTGCCTTGTAATATACATATACTTACCAAGTTACGAGCCCAAATCAGACATATTTAAAGGTCCGGTGACGCTTTGACTTTTGACTTTGAACTCCAAAATCGAAATCAGTTCATTGGTGCCTCAATTATAGCATAATTACCGCAAGTTACATGACAATCCGACAGACCGCTCTAAAAGTTATCGCGGTATTGAGCCAAATCAGACATATTTAAGGTCTCGCTGACGCTTTGACCTTTTGACCTTTGAGCTCAAATCGAATCAGTCAATAATAGGCCTCGTAATACATACTTCACCATGTTACATGAATATTTGACTTGCTGTTCTCAGTTATCGTGGTAAGCGAGCTCAAATCAGGACATTTTTTAGGCCCGGTGACCTTTTGTACCTTTGACTGCTTTCAGCTCCTCAGATCTAATCAGTTCATTGTGCCTCATTATACATACTTCACCGCACGTTACATGAACAATCCGACTAGCCGTTCTACCAAGTTATCCGGTAACGAGCGCACAATCAGATATATTTAAGCCTGTGACCTTTTGACCTTTCAGGCTCCAAATCTAATCAGTTCGTTGCTGGTCCATATACATACTTGTCCTAGTACAGTCAATAATCCAATCGGGGGTGTCTCAGTTATCGCGTACACGAGATCCGGTAACCAGGACGGACGGAGGACGGACAACCGAAAACATGATGCCTCCGGAACTTTCGTTGCGGAGGCATAAAAAGCAGGAAACAATATAGGCATACAAAATACAATTATATACTCACAACAGAATATGTTTACAGCACATAATCTCAGCATGAATTGTAACAGGACAATGATGCACAGTACAATGATGACTGACAAATATTGAAAATATGGATGTGTCAAATAACCCTCTCGAGATCATACTGACCATTGGTGGAGGATTTGAACGTGCAATAAATTACATGAAAAATGGGTAAAATGGCAAATGTCTTGAACATTTAAACAGACAAGACTTATTTCGCATAAAATTTTCTTGGCATGGGAAAGGTAATTTTGTCAAAATAGATATTTTATTAATCTGGAAATGTCTTTCTGATGTTTAAATACCGATAGCCAAGTCTTCAAAATGGCACAATCTTCAAAATGGCACAATCTTCAAGATGGCACATGTTTTTGTCTAAAATCCCCATCCAAATAAGAAAAAAAAATATATTCACTGTGCAAATTAAAGGAAAAATGAAAATATATAGCTTGTATCCATATCCAATCATCCTCTTGAGGTCATACTGACCATTGGTGGAGGATTTGAATGTGCAATAAATTATTTACCACATGAAAAATGAGTAAAATGGCAAATGTTTTGAACTAAATAGACAAGACTTATTTCACTTAAAATTTTCTTAGCATGGGAAAGGTAATTTTGTCAGAATAGATATTTATTAATCAGAAAATGTCTTTCTGATGTTTAAATACCGATAGCCAAGTCTTCAAAATGGCACAATCTTCAAAATGGCACAATCTTCAAGATGGCACATGTTTTTGTCTAAAATTTTTTATGCCTCCGCAAGAAGTTGCCGGAGGCATCGAATGTTTATCGGGTTGTCCGTCGTTGGCGTCAGTCAGTCCGTCCGTCCGTCCGTCTTAGGCCGTCCGTCCGTCGTGTGCCGTCCGTCGTGGACCGTCCCGTTACCGGATCTGTTACGGCGATAATTGAGAACCAGCCCGATCGGATTTTGATGTAACTAAGACCAAGTTGTAGCTATGAACCCACCAATGAACGATTAGACTTTTGGAGGGCTGAAAGGTCAAGGGTAAAGGTCAGCCGGGCCGCTTAAATATGTTGATTTTGCGGCTGTGACGATGATGCGATAACTTGAGAGGGGCTGGCTCGGATTGCCATGTAATTTGGGTGAATATGTATTATGAGGCACCATGAACTGAGTTAGTATTTTGGGGCTTGATAAGGTCAAAGGTGCACTGAGCCTTAAATATGTCTGATTTGGGCTCGTTACGATAACTTGAGAACCCCCAATCGGATTTTGACTGTAACTAAGGACAAGTATGTACTATGAGGCCAACAATGAAGTCTGAATTAGATTTGGAGCTGAAAGGTCAAAGGTCAAAGTCACGCGGCCTTAATATGTCTGATTTGGGCTCGTTAACCTGTCGAATAAGCTTGAGAGTGGCTGTTCGGCATTGTGATGTAACTTGGGTGAAGTATGTATTATGAGGCAGGCAATGAAGCTGATTAGATTGTTGGGGCTGAAAGGTCAAAGGTCAAAGGTCACCGGGCCTTAAAATAATGTCTGATTTGGGCTCGTTACCGCGATAACTTGAGACCCCTTGATGCGAATTTTGATGATATCTAGGACAAGTTATGTATCTATACCACCATGAACTGATTTAGATTTGGAGTCTGAATAGGTAAAGGTCACGGGCTTAAATATGTCTTGATTTTGGGCTCGTTATCTGCGATAAACTTGATGAGCGCTGTCGGATTGTCATGTAATTGGGTGAAAGTATGTATTTATGAGGCACCAATGAACTGTATTAATTTTGGGGCTCAAGGTCAAGGGTACCGGGCTTTAAATTATGTCTGATTTGTGTGCCGTACCGTATGCGATACTTGTAGTATACGGCCAGTTGAATTCATGTAACTGGGTGAAGTATGTATTAATGGGGATCAATGCTTGATTTAGATTTTTGTGAGTTCATAAGGTTCAAAAGGGTGAAGGTCCCGGTATCTCTTAAATATGTCTGATTTGGCTCGTTAACGGCGATATACTTGAGATGGCGGCTGGTCGGTTGTTGTGAAATCTTGGGTGAGTATATTATAAGGCACCAATAAACTGGATTAGATTTTGGAGGCTGAAGGTCAAAGGTGCAAAGGTCACCGAGCCTAAAATATGTCTGATTGTGGGCTTCGTTACCATGATAACTTGAGCAACGGCCTGTCAGATTTTTTATTTGGCTGAAGTATGTATTATATGACTGGCCACCAAATAAACTAAATTAGATTTTGAGCTCAAAGGCAAAGGTCACACAGGCCTTAAATATGTCTGATTGTGGCTCATCACTGTGATTAACTTGAGTATGACTTTTCCGATTTTTGATGTAACCTTGGGACGAGTATCTTATATATAGGCATGAATTTACTGATTCGCACAATTTTGGAGTTTGAAAGGTCAGAGGTCAATAGGTGCACCGGCCTTAAATATGTCTGATTTGGCTCGTTACGGATAACTGAGAGCGGCTTCAATTGGAATTTACTGTAACTTGGTCAAAGGTCACATTGGGCTTATCATTAATGGCTTATTCATTCTAATTGGTCTTGCTAGCCATGGTACTTGAAGCTTTTTCAACTCACCGCAAATTGGATGGGATGCAGGCTGCGAGGCATTAGCCATCGACTGCGCCAGTCCAACTGCTCTAGTTTTCTTATTTGGATGGATTTTTAGACAAAAACATGTGCCACTTGAGATTGTGCACTTTTTGAAATTGTGCCATTTTGAAGACTGGGCTATCGGTATTTAAACATCAGAAGACATTTTCTGATTAATAAATATCTATTCTGACAAATATTACTTCTTTCCCATGCTAAGAAAATTTGTTAAGTTGAAAAGTCTTGTCTTCCACTTTAGTTCAAACATTTGCCATTTTACTCATTTTTGCATGTCGTAAATAATTTATTGCACATTCAAATCGCTGCCAACCAATGGTCAGTATGACCTTCAAGAGATGATTGGATATGGATACAAGCTATATATTTTCATTCTTTCGCTTTAATTTGCACAGTGAATATATTTTTTTTTCTTATTTGGATGGGGATTTTAGACAAAAAATGCTTGCCATCTTGAAGATGTGCATTTCGAATAAGATTGTTGCCATTTGAAGACTTGATCGGCTATTTAAACATCAGAAAGACATTTCCAGATTAATAAAATATCTATTTTGACAAAATTACCTTTCCCATGCCAAAGAAAATTTATGCGCGAAATAAGTCTTGTCTGTTTAAATGCTTTCAGACATTTGCCATTTTTTTACCCATTTTTCATGTAATTTATTGCACGTTCAATCCTGCACCAATGGTCAGTATGATCTACGAGAGGTTATTTGAGCACATCCTATATTTTCAAATGTCAGTCATCATTTAGCTGTGCATCATTGTCCTGTTAGCAATTCAATGCTGGATTATGTGCTGTAAACATATTCTGTGTGAGTATATAATTGTATTCTTGTATGCCTATATTGTTCCTGCTTTTTATGCCTCCGCAACGAAAGTTCCGAGGCATGATGTTTCGGTTTGTCCGTCCGTGCGTCCGTCGGTGTACGGCTCGTTACGCGCGATAATTGAAGAACCCCGCGATTGTGATTTGATGACTATGACCAAGTATGTTATATGAAGCAGGGGCGGCCAGCGCAACGAACTGATTAGATTTTGGAGCCTGAAAAGTCAAAGGTCACAGGCCTAGAATATATCTGAGTTTGCGGCGTCGTTACCGGATAATTGAGAACGGCTAGTCGATTGTCATGTAACGTGGGTGAAGTATGTATAATGAGGCACGCAATGAACTGATTAGATCTCGAGCTGAAACGGTCAAAGGTCAAAGGTCACCGGCCACTAAAATATGTCTGATTTGAAGGCTCGTTACGGGACGATAACTTGAGAACAAGCAGTCAAATATTCATGTACACATGGTGAAGTATGTATTACGACGGCATTATATGAACTGATTCGATTTGAGTCAAAGGTCAAAAGGTCAAAGGTCAGCGGACATCTTAAATATGTCTGATTGGCTCATATACCGCGATAACTTTTAGAGCGGCTGGTCGTGATGTCATGTAACTTGGGTGAATTATGCTATAATGAGGCAGCCTAATGAACTGATTTCGATTTTGGAGTTCAAAGTGCAAAAAGGTCAAAGTCACCGGACTTAAATATGTTGATTGGGCTCGTAACTTGGGTTAAGTTAGTGTATTACAAGCACCAATGAACTGATTAGATTTTGGAGTTCAAAGGCTCAATAAGGTCAAGAGTTCACCGAAGCTTAAGTATGTCTGATTTGGGCTCGTTACTGCGATAACTGAGAACCCCCCAACAGCAATCAAATTTTCATGTAATGTGGCGTGAAGTATGTACTATGGGCACCCAATGAGTGATTTAGTTTTGAGTTAAAAGAGTCAAAGGTCACAAGCGCTCATGTTGAATTGAGCTCATTTTACAATAATTTAAGAACTGCTTGAAATTGGATATTGTAACTGGTCAAGGGCTCACATGGCTTATGCGTATTCATTCTAATTGTCTTGCTACCATGGTAACTTGAAGCTTTTCGAAATTAACATCAATTGGATGGCCGAGGCGGACTGGGGGGGGTCGTGGGATTCAATAACAATTGGGACTCGGAGCATACCTGACGCCGCGCTAGTCGAATGCCTTAGTTTTCTTTTATTCATTCGTTCTGTTGTGCTTTGCTGCTATTGAAGAAGTAACATATTTTACTTCATCATATATTTGTGTTTTCAGAAGTTGTGTATGGGTGTGTAAAAAAAAATATTAACTAACTGCTTTAAAGAATATGATTTGTCCTTAACATTGTAATAGCTAATTTAAAAAAAAAAAGATAACATGGTAGATTACAAGATTATGTTAATATGTATGTATATTGATATATGAAAAGTTTAATATTCACTAATTCCTGCTAATGGAGAATACAAAGGTCATGGTATTGCTGTGTGTGTAGGCTGCCTGTGAAGACATTTTGTCATAAATACTTTTTGGTAAATAATATTGATATCAAACGCTTGCGTATAACTTAAAATTAAACATTTAGAGACACGGGTGTAACAGAAAATAATAATTATTTTGCTATTGGGCATAAAATGGACTCACTGTCATATTGGTTATATTTGATGTTGTCTTATTGTTTATGTGTGCATTTTTCTCCTGTTTAAAATGATGTACATTTTAAATTAGATGTTATACTGTATGTACTGTATTGTTACTGTTTCTTTTGAACTTTGTGTTTCCATCTTTTTGTTGCTTTTAAAATCATTTTTATAGGCATTGTTGTCGTTTGAGAACAAATGTTTCTTGACATGGTTTTTGCAAGCAGAATCATAAAATGCAATGTACAGAATTCATCATTACATATGTGTAAGCACACTAACAAATATGTATTTAAGAGTACGCGGATGTTCTATCAGAGCACTTGATGTGATGCATTGTATTGAATAATAATACCATTAACCCGATTCGAGATGATTTGATTTCCGCGTATAACACATATTTTCCATAGATGCCAAGGCCGAGTTAATCCTAGCTTAGTCTGGCAACGGGTTAACTTTGGAGTGTTTTGAAGTAGAGTATTCAAAAGTCCATCTTCTATCCCATGCTAGCCTTTTTATTGTACTTGTATTCTAGCTTTAGTATATGCAATTTAACGAAATAACCTGTTAAATGGTTTGATTTGTTGTAACACATTATCCGTTATTGGACCTGCAGGAGAAGTATTCATTCATGACGCAGTCCTGACGGTTGATTTTATTCTTGCAAGCTGGTTACTTAAAGAGTTTCACATAATGATTATATGAGCATTGTTGCCTTGATTAGCATCTTTGACGCAATTACTGACATACAACAAAGTAAAATACATTAGTTATTACTGGAAAATGCATTGTCAAG
>JZLH01S0153671.1:16985-27565 GCA_001188425.1 Eucidaris tribuloides
TAACAATATAGTGCACTCTCGTTATAAAGAAGTCCTTGGGACCCATGACTTCTCTTCTTTATAATGATTTGTTTTTACAAACGTATATCAGGGCTGCAAAAAAAAAAAAAAATACAAAGGAAATCCCAGAAATGGGACCAACAGATTATAGGGCTGTTTCACAATCAGGGTACATCAATTAGTCTCACAGGGGGTAAAGAATAAAGTTGTTTTTTTTCCTTCAATTTTTTTTTTTATTTTGTGTAGCAAAGAGGTCATATATAAAAACTGTAAAATTTTGGGGCATCAAGTCCCCCTAATTATTTTTTCAGCCTTTGCATGTTATTAATAAAGGTAATGTGGGTATATAAAGTTTTGTGTACTGAATTACACAGAGGAGTTACAGCAGTCCTGGTTTATTTTAAGATAGACATAGTGAGTGTGCTTTTGTACGTCAAATATCCATACCCTGAAATAAGTTTTAGTCGGAATATATGATGTCACAAAATGAGTAGGAGAAGGCGGATTTTTCAGAGAAGACACTTTTTGATGGAATCCCATCTAGCGACATTGTAATGTTTACCAACTGAAAACTTGAGGAGTATGGACAAAATGAATGTTACAGGTTTGCAGGATATAGATGACTTGTTTTTCATGACAACAAAATGCTGTCCTTGGGAATGCCTAGGTATGCCATATTAACATCAAATTCGGAGAGGATAATTTTGACAGAATTTCCTTCCAGATTTTGACGCAGCGTCAAAATTTATTGACATGTCACCATCTCACGTGGGTTTGGAATTTGAATAAGCTAGATTTAGTTTTTACTTTACAGGTCTCCCTGATCTGTAATTGTCATTGGTGTCATCAATAATAATGTTCATAAATTCATAAAGATCAGATGAGACTGTAAAATTGTTCAAAATTGACACAAAAATACACAATTTGTACGTAAGTTGTCCATTTCAAACAGTTTCTTCACTGCTGTAGACACACTGTGCAGTGGCCAATTGCTGGGTATGAAAGTTTACAACAACAAGTGAATTAATTTTTTGTAGTGAAGTCATATAATGGTTTTTGGCATGAATGTACCCTGATTGTGAAACAACCCTTTACTTCTTTAAATAACAAAATTTTGAATTTTTCAAATTTGAATAATTGCAGTTGAATCATAATGCTTAAAAAGCAGGTTATTTCTTTATTCTTGACTATTTCAAAATATATTTGATGTTCACTTTCATTTATAAGCAGCAAAATTACCTTTGTTATCAAATGTCCAAGTATCACATCACCAAATAAATATGTAGTAAAGTTTAAGTCTTATTTGTTGCAATAAGTCAATTGCTATTTTCCATTCCAGGCAGACAAAAATGCTGATCACTTTTTATAAATTCATGATTTATTTGCATACATTGTATTTACTGAACAGATGCATTGTAGCAATGTGAAAGATTACATTGTCTGCCACTACAATTTGTAGCTGTACATGATCTTTCATAATTTAATTATTGCCAATTGAATTTTGTATCACAAGTCCCATTTATTAGATTAACATGATTCACCTGCAATACATACAAATCTTGATAACTTTTTTATATGTCCATGATTTATCAAGATCAGTATAGATATAATAGACTTTTGCACTTATAACAGACTTCATGTACCGGTATCTAGTTAGCTTACTTCATGCACCAGTGATTTTGATAAGCTGCAATCAATTTCAAATGCACTTGCATAAATCTTAGAACATGGCACTACAAACAATGATGGCTTCTTTCTGGCACGTGACATACACAATGGAATTTTCTTCTAAAACAAAGCAGAGGAAAGATGAAATCTACAGGATAGTTAAATAAGAGCATCTTTTGACTATGTCACATCAATATCATTCCAAATTTAACATGCTTACAAATTCCAGCCCATCTAAAATATGCACCACAAGATACAAAACAAGTTGGGATAAACTGGTTTCACCAATTTTTGCATATTGTTGCTGGGTGATAAAACCTTGTATCTCAAATTATGGTTTAAAGCGTAATTCATCTTCTCATAACCAAATGAGTTGCATATCTTCAAACAAGATTGATTATCAAACATAGTCTTAAGACTTAATAACATAGCCTATGCACATGATTTGTTAAAGCAGGGCTCGACACTAGCACTTGCCCGCTTGCCCGGGGCAAGTAAAATGTCATGTCGGGCAAGTAAAATATCAAAATGTAACAATTTACTTGCCTGATCGGGCAAGTAAAATTTTGATTGTCTCGGGGAACAAAAATACGCTAGTCCTTTCGCTCTGGCAAGCTCAGAAATCGCGCTTGTATTTGTGATAAATGAACGCGAGCGGTCGTCGGAGAAAACACCCGCTCCCGTCCATTGCTTGCTGAGCCTTGCACTGAGGTGGTGGCAGCTCGACCAGTGGCTGTGGCCGTGCGCCGGCTAGCTAGCTCAGCGCGAGTCGAGTGCAGCATAGCAAGCATGGAAAATCACGCAAGTACAACTCGCATGCACGTTCGCCAAAGTGTAAAATCGCCGATTGTAATCTCACATTTCAGGCGAATGCAAGACTGCATACATGTATGATATGCTGTGTGCACAACTAAGATAAAATATCTGTAGTCCCATTCATTCAAATGCGTGTGTGCAGCTAAACATCGTCCACTATACAAACGCGAATCGGAAGTAAATGTCAAAAATTAATGTAATTACCATTAACATGAAGAAAAGGGGCACATATTTGGAGGGTTTGGAATACCTTAGACGGGAAAATGTAAGTAATTTTATCCAAACTCGATAATCGGAGCTGTGAGCTGCCTTGACTCCGAACTGTACGAATGACAAATTGCTGCCTGTCGAGTGTCGGCTCCGTCCGTGACTCTATGCCACACATCGGCAGTGGAGCTTGAAAGTGCATGAAAAATATTGTTTGTGTAACTGTTCAACACTCTTCTACTCAGTTTTCATACATTTACGACTAACTAGAAAACATCAATTTGGCTACTCTGGTGGAAAAGACATACTGGAATTTGACCTCCAAAATAGCCCACCGAACGGCGAAGTACTCCCATGACACACACTCCCAGCAGCCAGCCTGATGGCTGCCTGAAGTGTTGAAGGCATGACCTTGCCAATCTGAACGCGATGTTTCAAAAAGTCAAGATGAGAGCCCATGTTTGCTACTAGCTTGGCAGCCAGCCTTCAAATAAGTTTTGATCAAGTCCAGACTATTTTTCTTCTCGTTTTGTGTTGCTGTTATTTAGGCTAGATCCATGTGTGATCTGATTTTATAGTGCTGCGCTGAAAATAACTGATTTCTTCTCCAAATTATAGGAGCTTTTTCTTGAATGATGTGATCCACTGAAAGTTGGCAGCCGCTAACTTTCAGTGGTAAGTTTAGTGGCACAACAACAAGAACAACACTTGAGAGACGATATAAATAAGGACAATGATGCAAGTTTTTTTTTTGTCAAAGTAGGCCTATCTGTTTTGAAACTATGAAAATGGCTCTAGTGAAAAACAAAATATTTTCTTCCCCTTAATGGGCCTAAATTAGGAAAATTATGACCAAAAATATTACTAAAAGTGAACAACAAATATTTTTGAATTAAGTTGAACAACGTGTCCTCATGCTTTTGCCAAACGAAAGTCAGGAAAGCAACTATAACATGTTGCTCTCTGAAGCGCAAACAATGGCCGTCAAATTAATATAATGTCTTTTTCATTGATGATGGTTTGTGTAGAATTGTGGTTAAAAATTTCATGACTCTTTAAATTCATAAATTATACCTTAAACTCTCAGAATTAAAAAAATAAACCTTCCAATGCCATTAAAAAAACTTAGTGGTGAGAAATTATAATTTTTTATTATTTTTATTGTTTTTTTCGGGCAAGCAAATTTGTCTTTCGGGCAAGTAAAATTGTAAAATGTGATAATTTACTTGCCCGAAGGGCAAGTAAAACAAAAAGTTAGTGTGGAGCCCTGGTTAAAGCCACAGTTTAAAAAATGTGAGCTATGTAATCCTCCATGCTCCAAGTGGTAAGGTCTAGAAATGAAGCCCTGAAAAAAATTGTATTTCAAAATGAATATTTAGTACTTTGAAATATTGAAATAGTAAGTCGACTGGATTCACCTGCCCATTTTTTCCCATAGACTCACTGTGTGTAAATCTACGCTATTTTGTATTAAGTATTAATTGTTTATTCATTGATATCTTGCCAGCGGCAACATACATTTCCAAACTTCTGTATTCTAGGGTATTTATTTGTCCATCAAAACACTGCTATGTAGCTCAGATAGCAAAGTTTGACAATTTTTTTTAATTTGAAGCTCCACAATGTTAGCCTGTGTCTTTAAAATAATGTTTTTTTGCTCTCCTGAAAACTTTGTTTTTTTAAGATATTATGTTTTAACAGCCCAGCGATGATATAACACAATTCAAAACTAGACATCATGTACCATCCTCTGATTCCATCTTTGGCTGCTTTAAACTTGTTCCACAGATAATAGCAAGCCAATCATCAGGGCATGCCATGTCAATGGAGTTTTATGATAGGTTGATTGTTGTGGACAATCCAGTTAACGTGTCTGCTATATAAATTAATTTTGGGATGACTTTATGCAATTCTGTTAAAGCCCTATTTCACACTTCAGCTTGGCAGAATAAAGTATCCATCTAAAGTGTACCAATACCCTGAGTATAATGTTTGTTATAAATGTAAAATACACAAAACACATCCATAATTCACTTGTGATAGCTCCTGAAATTATACATATTTTGAGAAATCGGATCATAATCTCTGTAATATTTTGGCACTTGTGCTCCATGCGTTCAAGTTCTGCTCCGCAAGCACCGGCTTTTATGTGTGCGTGTTCTAGCTACATGTATATGTGTACGTTTTCACAATAATATCGGGATTTCCATTGTCGATCGGCTCACAACGTTCAATGCATGCAATCCCACCAAACTCAGCACAATACGACCAAAGTTCGGGAAGGATTCCTTGAAATGCTGCTCATCAGGATTATAAATTTCGTTGTCATGTCGGTACCTCTGTTTTGTTGTTGCATTTGTCATAAGAAATGAAGCGTTTTTCCCCCCGAGACGCCTTCATTCTGCATGCGTGGCTGACTGCGGGGCTGACTGGCTTTCGTTCCAGTGACGGCGGTGCGGCCTGCCGTGCGGGCGGGGCCGCGCTGCAGTACGTACTGCATGTACTGCACTTTTGTAGCGGCTGAATGCACGCATCGCACATGCACTATCGTTTCAGAAGAACAAGGATAAAAATATCGATAGCGCAATTGATCGATTGATAGAATCGGGTGATCGACTAGCCTCTTTCGAGTCGTTTTAGCTTTTATAAACTCTTAAAAATTTACATTTAAACTCTAATAAATAGAAATCTGAGTGAAATAAAATTCAAATATTTTGCAGAAGGCATGTCTTAAGTGTATTCTACATATATAACAAACATTATACTCAGGATATTGGTGCACTTTAAATCAATGACACATAGAATTAACGTGTACATACATGTAAGAATGAAGAGTTTAAAATTCTCTATCAATTGTGCAGTATGATAAATTGAAATTTGCAGGAGTCACAGCCCAAAAGCTGTCAACAACAATGCCCAGACTAGCAGATGAATTATCATTTACCCATTTACAGGTTGTAATATGCGACCTGATAAAGTTGCACATCATATGAAACATAAAAGTAGAAAGAAATACTTTGGGTGAAAAATATAAATATTCAAACTTTTGCAAGATGTAAATGTCATAAAACTTTTGATTTTTGAGGACATTTCACTTTCATTCCTCATATCAGAATTACGATATTTGGTACTTTAATAATAATAATAATAGCTGCTTATATAGCGCATAATATTCAAAAGAATCTCTATGCGCTTTACACAATTTATTACAGTACCATAAACTACAACAGAATAAAAATTACAATTAATCATAACAATCTAACAAGAAAATAGATACGTTTTTAGGGATTTGAGGAAGGTGTGAGTACATGTGATGGCCCTAAGTTGATTTGGTAGTTTGTTCCAGAGCACAGGTGCTGCTGACTGAAAAGCCCGATCCCCATATGAACATGTGTTGGTTGTTGGTACAATAAATAAATTCTGGCCTGAAGATCGAAGATTTCTTTTTGGAACATATTCGACAATCATGTTGGACAAGTATGTTGGGGACTTATTAACTAATGTTTTATGGCACAATGCTAAAATCTTAAATACAATTCTTTTATCTACGGGTAACCAATGCAAACGTGACAACAAGGGTTTTACATGGTCCCTTCCTTTTGCACGCATAACAAGTCTCGCTGCGCAATTTTGAACAATTTGGAGTTTTCTTAAATCTTTCTCAGGCAAGCCAAATAAAAGCGAATTACAGAAATCAAGTCTAGATGAAACAAACGCATGGATTAACTTTCCTTACCTTTGGGTTGTGCGACTTTATCAGGGTACCGTGGTAACGGGTCACATATATATATATATCAGCACTGATTCTTTTATTTCAGTCATTTACTGTGTAATTATTGGCACTTACATACACAATGATGTTACATGTATGTTATGAGTCTGATGCAAATTTCAAAAACATACATTCCTCTCTGGTAGTTAACTCTACCTGTAGTCTCCTTCCAAGTCTGAGATTAGAGGATATTGCAGTCTTTCTCGTCTAGTTGTCTCCACTGGTACAGGTTCAGAGATCAGAATTGATTCAGCCACTGCGGCCGATGGTTCATCATCCACGATCGGCTGACCTCATACGCTAGCAGCATGGCAGCATTGGCCGGAAAGGCTCGTATAATACACGGGTAGAGACCACTAAAAAAGGCTCCGATACCTAATACCAAACAAGAAACAAATACAGAACAAATGGCAGAAGTATCACTCACCAATAACATCAATGGAAGGGATTGATTCAATTGTAATCGCTTAATAATTGTGCAATCAATTACACATTTCACTAACCAATAAATGAAATTATATTTTGATATAAGAGTACACTAAAAAGAAAGCCTGATTCTATCCATAATACTGTTTAAAGACAGAGTACTGGATTTGCAAGTCAGAAAATGGCAAAATGATGAAATCAGCTTAAATCATTCACAATGTGAAGATTAGTATAAATAATAAACACCTGTCATAGAACCTTTGGGTAGAATATGTAGTTTTGGTGAAAATCTGGACATTTAAACTTCAAAATTTACAGTGACGTTAACGTGCATGGGCCGTTTCAAAATTGTCCGATCAGCCATTAGCCGAAGGTCGCACGCAGTTCTGCCTTTTATCCAATCAGTGTGCTCCGCTGATTCCCAATTTGAGCAAAATTTAAACTCGCGGAAAGAACAATATTCTGGTAACATATTGTTATTAGTTTTTCTCATAAAACAACAAATTCATGACGTATGGATCTGAAACTTTCAACACACCATAAATGTACTAAACTACCGTTTGGTATTGATAATGAAGGGAAATAATAGACATGCAAATCCCAAACACAATCTTTAATATCCCAGATACTCTGAAAATTAGTTCATGAACATGACACTAGAGAGTGTATGAATTATCGTAAAAAATGCTATTTCATACTTACTATGATTATCGCAGATTGAGCCTAAACCCATAGATAAATACATTGTATGTATACAGGTACCAAGACGTACTGCACACATACATGTGTCGTACACAGAATGAGATTATTAAAAAGAAAAAAAAGAAGAAAAAAAACATAGATTGTGTACAAGATTTGCACACCCCAAAATGAGCTTATCAAACAAATCTATAAGCTAATATCATTCACAATGTAAAAATCCAAATAAATCATCACCTCTCACAAAAGCCTTCGGTCTGAACAGTCAGTTTTCATGAAAATAAGGGCTGGTGAAATTCAAACAGAATGCACTGTCGCAATGACGCCTACTGAATTTAAATTTTAAACAGCTGTTAAAATAGTCTGACTGCCAGAGCTGATTCGAGTATCTACATGAAAACTGAATACCTGCTGATCAAAGCTTTCAATGTCAAAAACTCACACCAGTACAGTTGGACAATTGTCAAGCAGTCTTTGCTACAGATGAACTCTACCAACTTCAAATTCAGCAATAGCCCATTTTCAAATGATTTAATTGTTTATATTTCAAAAACTTTACAACTATGAATCCCAAATTTTAAACACTGTATGTTTATGTACTCTACCTTTCCTT
This sequence comes from Eucidaris tribuloides, assembly GCA_001188425.1. Taxonomy (NCBI): domain Eukaryota; kingdom Metazoa; phylum Echinodermata; class Echinoidea; order Cidaroida; family Cidaridae; genus Eucidaris; species Eucidaris tribuloides. The sequence goes on from JZLH01S0153671.1 coordinate 25,187, forward strand.
GGATTAAATGGTGTGCACATCATTAACACATCATAAACCTAATCAGGTTGGGCTGAGCGGGCTTTTTGTGCTATAATATGTCATGGGGGGGGGGGTGGGGGGGAATGATTACGCCAACAGGATTCTCAGCAATCATACTTTTTGTATGTTATATATTATATTGTATTTTCAATTACTTATATATTTCTTCGTTTTTTTAACCTCTTGTTCTTTATTGTGTTTTTCAATCAAACTTGTTGGGAATACTATTGCGATTATAAACAGCATACAATTAATTCATTTTAATCAGCTAAAAGTAAAAACAATAAAACATTGACACATTTTGGCTGGGAAAAAAACAACAAGTTGCATTGGAATTGCACATGAAATCACATTTTTGAGTAATTTTTAGTCTGATGTGCAAGTACAAAATGTTACGTAACACCGCATGCCCAGACGTCGTGAGGTTAGTCTCAAAAGATGTGTGCCTTGTTGACTGGTTTGCGCAATGGCGACATATTACACAGAATGTCTATGGGGGGGGGTGCATTCACCCCACCTCCACCCCCCTCCCAGCCTAATTAGGGTAAATGTGCATTCAGCCTGGGAGAAGTAAGTACCTTCTGTTTTGAACATTTGGATAAATGTTGGAAGGAAGCCCGGCATCTTGCCAACAAGGGACTGGACTTGGATTCTAGACTTGACAACATCTATGGGGTAGATAGTGATCCAGAGACACGCTCCTGCATTAGCACCAGCAATCATAAGTCGAAAAGGACCTGAAACCAAACAGTAATGGCAATTAGTGTATGAATGCTATAAATGCAGTCACAACATCAGGTCTATTCTCCTAGTATAATTAATAACAGACATTCCCTAACAGCATTACATGTAGAAAATTTGGTTTTGGACTAAAGTCCATTGACTATGACTTTTGACCATTATGTCTTTATGAAATTACCTGTCATTTGTTTACAGATCTCCACACCCAAACATCATTTAACACACCATTTTTTTTTCCTCTTCTCGAGATTTAGGAAGCTGTCTCACATTTATGGACATTTTTTTATATGCTTCACATTATCATATTTGTCAAACAACTTTTGTGATTTGTCTGAAAGTGGTAATTGATGACCAACACAATTTTTAAAATATAACAAACTCTCTAACATAATCAGGCCTTTAAAAAAGTCATGTTTCCCTAAAGTGGGAAAATTCTGAAAATTGGGTTGGTCGGTCAATTTTTATTTATAACCAATACATATGTATGTACTGTACTATGCTAGTATATGTGGGACAAAACTGTGTGAGAGTTGAGTTTCCCGATATATTTCATGGGTCTTTCAAACGGGCAGTGCTGTTTTAAGCCATTGAATAGGAATTTTAGTCAATTCTTCACTCAAATCGGACATTTTCTCCCCAAAACGGTGACTTTGTTTATTTTGGGTCTGAATAAAAAAAATTAAAAAATCACATTTTACAGTCGGTCGCTTGAGGGCAACATAGCAATTTTTTTTTAGGCCTTATGCTAGTTATATGTGTAACAGCTAGATGTTGTTACATTACATGTACAACACAGTTACGACTTACTAAGATCATTTTTTGTCTTCCCGGGTGGTGTGAGTATTGTCTTGCTAAATTCATAACCAAAGAAGAATGCAAAGTAGCCAGGCATCTCTCGTAACCATGTGCTTGTTAATCCCTGGAAGAGACCCAAGGGTCCATCTTGCTTTACAAGATTTTTTGTTACTTGCCACGGACCTCTGGATTTAGATAATGCAAATAAAAACAATCATGGAAAAAAAATACACATAACTTTCAAATACTAAATCGTAGTAAAAAGTATATGAATTTAGTATATTAAATGGACCTAAAGGTCCCTTTTAGTGGAAGGAAGATTGTAAATAAACATAATGAATTTCTTGTTTTAACACCACTAATTCATAATCTTTCTTACTGGTGAAGGAAACCCAGACATCTACATGTATGTTCATTAAATCACAGAATGCAAAAACAATAAGACAAAGGAAAAAGTTGAAGTATGAACAAATTTGGATGAACTGTTCACAAATTATGAATATTCTACAAAAATCCTCTTTTCGGAGGAATCTTAAATCTGCAACTCTGCCACTTTTGTGATGCACGTGTGAAGAACTCCCCACTGATTTCATACACAAATTTTCACCTTTTCTTATATTTCATCAAAAATTTGATCTTGTATATTTTTTTCAGGTATGTTTTAACTCAAATGTAATCTCTCATAGCAAAATGGAATATAGGACCCAATGGTAGTTTTTGCATGAATACAAGGAATAGTTAAATTGAGTTGGAAATGCCAATTTTGAGGGGTTGGAAATTTTCTGAAAGGCCACACTTCTAACATCTGTCAAAATTTGAGGG
>JZLH01S0153703.1:9488-26759 GCA_001188425.1 Eucidaris tribuloides
ACATGTAAGTTGACTATGATGTTGTTGAACGCGCTTTAATAACTCAATGACGAATTATAATAATTCAAGCAAGAAGAGCAAATTGGATAATCACAAAGATATGACCAAAAATACATATGCTCTTGAAGAATTGCTTTTGTTCGAAGAATGGCCTCTGTTATTTGAAAGTTGTAATAGAATTTTAGTTGACGTGAAATGACGTCTTCGTCACTTCAAATTGTAATGTATTTCTGATTAACGGAGTATTTTATTTATAAAGTTATTCCTATACAATAACCCGTCAGTATCAATGTTTAACATTTAAAACTTACAGAAGTTAAACTAACAATAAAAACTTGTTTAATTTTCGTTTTCTCAGGGATTTTCCAGCAACGGTCAACCCACCATCACCACCATCGACCCTCTTCTTATGCCACTCCTTGGAAACCGTGAAGGTCTCAGCTTCGCCGACATCAAACTTGCCAACCTGATCTATAACTGTGCTGAAACCTGTCCCAACTCAGTTAGTTGTGAAAATGGCGGCTACCAGGGACCCAACTGTGACTGCGTTTGTCCACCCGGCTTCACGGGAGACCGTTGTCAGGACAACGGTGGACCCACTGAACCCCCGATGTGCGTCCAGAGATTGACTGAAGCTGAAGGCGAGATTACGTCACCAAACTTCCCCGATAAATATGACAACGATCAACATGATCGAGGTAAGAATTCACTTATTATATTAATACAATGGACATCGCAATAGAATCATGGATTCTGTTTTACAGATTTTAAATGTTGAGATCTAAATAAACAGACCTGCTGTATAATAATGATGATTTTTCGTTCTTTAATATATCAATGTTCTTTTAAATGGTGCGACAAGTTGATTCAAATTCCAGAGTTACAAAAACCATTCACAATTACGATATTTTCGGAACCTAAATCGAAATAAGATAACTCCACAAATTTTAGGAATAACTGAAAGATTCTTATAAATAATTTTACGCTAAACCAGTATTTTACTCGGTCTTCATTTTATCTTTCACGATTTCCAGGGAGGTGAAGGATCCACGATCACGCTGACCTTCCACGAAATGGACATCGAGTCTCACGCTACCTGTGCCTACGACTCCGTCGAAGTCCGTGCCAATGACGTCAGCGCCCCTGGACAAACGTTCTGCGGCACCACGCTTCCTGTGGTCCAGACCTCCTCGGGGAACCAGATGTTGGTTATCTTCAGCTCCGACTACAGCGTCACTCGACGTGGTTTCCGAGCCTCTTACGTCATCAATGGTGACGTCATCACGAGTTCAAGTAGCGAATCATCTGAGTTCTCGTCGTCATCTGAAGAGAGCAGCAGCAGCAGCAGCCTAGGGGAGTTTGTCGGAACATGCGGAGGAGAATTTGGCGGCCGCAGAGGTTCCGTGGCTTCACCAAACTTCCCCGACAACTACGACAACAATCTCGAGTGCGTCTACTCTATCGAAGTCGACGACGGACGTCGAGTGGAACTCAGTTTGGTCGAATTCTCACTGGAAGATCAGAGCAGGTGTGCATGGGACTCGCTCGAAGTGGATCTCGGCGACGGAATCAAAGTACCAATGAAGTAAGTATATCTTTACGTCTATTTTTTTTATAGATTAACTTGTATCTTTATTTTTAGTTTTTATCAGCTCTTGAAAATTTTCTGATTAGTAAGTACGAAATAATAATTCTTTCAATCAAATAACACCAACATACATGAAACATAATTCCAACTTACGTTAATCAATTTATATGATTAACGTAAATAGTATGGGCAGGTAGATGAACTATTATGTTCAATTTGGACCAAAAATATTACGAAATGTATATAATTCTAGACAAAGTAACAAGAAATAATATTTGCTTCTTTGTTTTATCAAAAGTATAGATTCATTTGAATGAACTTTCCTTCTCCCTTGAATGTGACACAACTTCTTGAATATTTTTATCTTATTGATATTTGAATCAAAGGACACGTGTTTGTTAATGTGAAACACAATTCTCATCAACATTAACTAATATGTTATGTTCCTATTTTGTCTCCATCTGCAGGCTATGTGGCAGTGATATTCCAGTCGGTTCTTTGGTGTCTCTCGGCATCAAAATGGAGCTGACATTGAAGACTGACAGATCCGTGACTGATACCGGCTTTGCAGCAACTTACCGTGCAATCGATTTGTAAAATGGAAATCACTGAACTCGGTATTATTAAATTGCCAAATTATACGAGTACTGTTAATATTATTAAATTATTTGCGGCATTTTTATAAAATAAAAATGTGAAAATCAGACGTAAAAAGGCAAATGAATATTTTCATACGATTAATTTCGTTTGGCACGGCGGTATCAGCTTGGCTGCCAAGATTTGAAAGGATGAAAGTCATACTTCTGTTAGCGATTTTATGACCATAACGGTCTGTCATTACTTTTGATGTTTTGATTTTGTTTCTTAACAAAATGTAATGTAAAAGTGCTGGACATAAGAAGAAAAGAGTACTTAAGAGAAGAAAATATATTTCAGCATAAAAATCTGTATCTCCATTGGAAATGTCTGAGAAAGTTTTAGATGATTTCATGAAGTGAAAGCTACTTTTGTTTACTTTTGAAAACCAAATATGTCAAGATAAACGTCCAAATAGAGTGTTTTGATTAATACATTTGACATTATGTCAAATATATTTTTATATTATTTACAGGAAAAAGATCAAATTCGTCCACAATAATTTATGCAGAAACAACAATCTAGAGTAAAATATAATTTTGTCTCGTTTTTGTTAAAAATGCATCGATCGACAATGCAGATTTTAATATTTATTTTATAATTGTGAAAACGAAGTCCGTCTGGTACGGCTGGTAGAATATTTGATATAATAAATTATATATTATACTTCATAATTATGTTACTGAATTACATTATATTTGTTTGAGTCTAGTGTTACATAATGGTAATTATGTGGTATTGGTGTCAGTGTGTGAATGGAACTGTGTGATAGAGAAGTTGTGACACACACACTCACACACACACACACACACACACACACACACACACACACACACACACACACACACACACACACACACACACACACACACACACACACACACACACACACACACATTCAAACATACATATATACGTATATGCAAGTACATTTTTACGTGTGTAATGAAACTACAGCAAAATTTACTTAGACCATCAAACACGAATCACCAAAAAGTAAACTCGGGAAACAAACTCGCCATTCCGTGAAAGCTGAATAAATGACGTGAGTTTGGAAGGGTTGAAGGGGTGTAGTTGGTTGATAGTTGGGTTGATTGATTGATTGATTGATTGATTGATTGATTGATTGATTGATTGATTGATTGATTGATTGATTGATTGATTGATCGATTGATTGAGTAAATACAAAAACAAATACCAACATAAATACACAAAAATAAATACAAACGTAAATAGATACAAAATCGAGTTTAACAAAAAACAAGTCATTCATGCGTGCACACTTCATACATTAATTATTTTAACATAAACAAACTCGAAACTAGCCACCCCCAAAAAATATAAATATATAATAAACAAACAAGGAAATTATAATATTGATGGAAATAGAGGGTTCTCTGAAAAGCAAAACAAAAAGTATGTGATAATGTTGGATATAAATTGTCTTTCTTTAACAAAATCAAAGCAATTACAATAAACAAACAAAAGCGAAGATAAAGAGAGGGTTTCCGCATAAGGAGGGAACATTCATCTGAGTGCCATGTTAAATCGGTATATTAATTTTTGTTTTTAAATTGTGGAAATAAACACCACTTTATGTGTTATTCCTGTAAGTTGTAATCATAATTGAAATCATAAAGATAATCTTGCAAAAGTTCGATATACAAGTAATTACACTAAATTAGCAATATTTCCAATTTCAGTTGAGTGCCTTTGGAATTTAACGTTCCTGACTTGATGCCTTCGAAGACTCAAGTTAATGTATGCTGTTGAAATTAAATGATTGATCGGAAACGCAAAAGGAGGGGGAAGAGAAACTAATATAAGGTGGGTGGGGTTGGGGGTGTATGGTTTGAGTTAAGTGGTGGATAGATATAAATTCTTAATGAATAGCTGCGATTAAAATATGACGTAACATAAAGATGAAAAAGGGACTATGATGATGACTCCTCTGGTTTAAATAGTGCATCATTTACATAAAGATAATTATGAATTCTGGTGAGGGGCGCAATATGTTTGTAACAAAAATACTTTCAGTTTAAGTTTGAAGGAGCTTTTACACTCCTGCTCATAATTATGGAATATTTTGTTAATACTTTAGTTCTTTCTCCTATATCGTCCAAAATTTTCAAGACAAGTGTTTATTTCACAAGCAGTATGTGAAGCAATTTTTGGATGTCATGAGATGACTAAAGTGAAAAGTAAAATACATTTGAGCGCAATAACAATTACATATTTATTTTTTGAAAAATCCAAAAAATCATGAAAACGGTATTAAATTGAAGTAATTTAAGAAACAAAAAAAACTTATAATTTTTTATCTAATGTCATTTATCACTAAATTAACATTAGAATAGTGGCTGTTACAAGTCTAATAACGCGCGTAACCACCACGTGACTCAACAGCAACAACAACACCGCCATTTATAAACACAGGTTTTAGTGTCGAGTCGGATGATACAAAATGCTCAAAATTCCTGAAATACTTAGATTATAATTGTTTTACCTGGGGTGTACAAATATTAATCCCAGACGTACCGTTCACGGAAAACTTCTAAAATGTTTTCCATAAGTATTCCATAATTATGAGCATGAGTGTAGATGGGTCAGTTTTATATCGTCTGGGAGGCTGTTCCAAAATGAAGTCCTGCTGAAAATAAGTGTACTTCTTGCTTTTGGAGTTATCAATAATGGTAGATATTCATTAGACTGGGTTGAGACAAATCGCCATTTGTCCTCCTGAACATTTTTGGTAACCATATTGGAGTAAACGGGTAACCTTGCCAATTAATGACCTACAGTATGAAGTTGTGGAAAATGCTGTCATATATATATGCTCCGTCACAATGCCCCATTTAGTGTACTTTGGATAATTGACTCAAACAGATACTTATCATACAGTGGTAAAGTTACACGGTGAAATTTCATCTTATCCCACCCTCATAATTTTTTTTTTTTAACTTGTGACATGTGCTGCGTATGTTGGTGCGTTGAGTTTCCCATTATTCATATTTTGGACGCGAACTATTGATTGTTCCATCACTTTCTCTCCTTCCAATAAGAATGCACCTCACCGTCCAAAGTATATAACTATGAGTGAAAAAAAAATAAATGGTCTGCATATGATACCAAAGTTTTGGCACTTTCCACAACTCTGCACACATGTTTTGTTTGTTTTTTTTAAGACGCGTGACGTAGTGTGACGTCGTCAAACCAATTGCTGTACCCGACAACTGTCGTTTAGCCTATGACGGTAAAAGAACTTATGTAGAGGGGGCGAACCCACTTTTCGCCTCATTTCTTTGTCCCCTTCCTTCAAGAATGCAGATTACCCCTCTTGTTATTTTTGTTATTCTGGTCACCTTTTGTGTATGTCCATAGATTCGTTTGGTCAGTATCAAAATAAGGCAATCCAGTGACCTAAGAGCGAATCGATTCAATTTGCGTAATAATGCTTATCAGGGTCCATGGACGTGTAAAGTGGTCAATGATAAGTTGAGGTTCGTGTAGGGGTTCGTGTAGCCCCTCGTTTTAGTGTCATTGTTTGGTATCACAGGCAGAAACAAAGAGAAGAAAAATGACGTCACGTTGGAGTGATTTTTCGTGTGACGTACACGTTGAATCAAAGTCTTAAATGTGGTTTCGATTTTAAACACAAGTAGTAGTATTCGAAGCTAACTGCGTGTGAAAACAGACAATTAAGACGTAATAAGGAAAATACTGACAATGTTTAGGTTTTGGGTTGTTGGGATGTAGATTCTGTATTGTCATGCACGTGGAGCTTACTCGAGGACGAGATTTATTTTCCAAAAGCTTGAAAAGATTTAAAAGTAACAGAACAACTGTTTGATCCACTAATCGATGCAATTTTCCTGATTGTTAACTCTGTACATAAGCGCTTGAAAATAGTGGCAATTAAAGTCAATGAAACTTATCACATAAGGCACATAAGGACTGAGACGTCGCTTTTTTTCTTCATATTTTGATTTGGGTTTGTATCCGGCAAATATGTTCAACAGCCAACAAAAACACCAAGGATCCAGAAGCCCAATCAGAATGGTGCATAGAAACTCCATTTTTTTTGTTCTAAGGGTGAAAAGGACAACAATAAGAAAATTGTCAATATCTTTCGACGCGCTCCGCTCCCAAATTTGAAAAATACGAAATAATTGCACTCGAAGCACACCAAAAACTTGGAAAATTGTATATGTTTCGTAATGGTTTTGTATCGTGTTCTGCACTATTTTGTAAAAATATTCTTGCATTACATTTTATGATTTTTTTAGGTTATTAAAATTATGGGGGGGGGGCAAAATGATATGTTTACCTTGCAATATTTTCATTGGTGGGGCGACTGAAAGTCCAAACTGGCAATCGATCAATGTATATCTTGCATTAAAGCACAGGCTAACAATGATCACAGTTTAGATAAATGTGAGCTACATAATCGTCCATGCTCCAAGTGTCTTTGATAAGGTCTGAAATGAAGCCCTGAAAAAAATTGTATTTCAAAATGATTATTACGTGCTTTAAAAAAGTGAAAATCTACAAATTGACCGGATTCATCTGCCCACTTCCTCCCATAGACTTACTGTGTTTAACCCTAACCCTAACCCATATCTTGCCGGTGGCAGCATAAATTTCCAAACTTTTGTATTCTAGGGTGTTTATTTGTCCATTTAAACACTTCTATGTAGCTCAGATAGCAAAGTTTGACAATTTGTTTTTATTTGAAGCTCCACAATGTTAGCCTGTGTCTTTAACCGGTTGTAAGTTGGTACATGTAAGTTACATTTTACTTACATCAATATCATTTTTACTTTATTCATGATAACCTTCAAGTGCTTCAAGGGCCTTATATAGGGTGGTTCAAATGACTGATGTCATAATGTTACGTAACAGAATAGTTTTTAGACTTTTTATCTGTAAATGGGCTGAAAATATGTGGGCTACAATACTAGCGTACGTGCCCATGCATGGTAACGAGAACTTGGCATGCAAAACTTATGACTGAAGCAGTCACGCCTTAAGGCTCGCTCCATTATGAACCATAACTTCATTATTATGCCACGTATCTGTTCTACAACAATTTCTCTGCGTCTACCCCAACTAATCCAAGTCATATCAAAAGAAGCTCTACCCAGGGGCGGCGGAACGTATTTTCGGTTGGGGGGGGGGGGCAAGGCCAAAAAAGGGCACTTATATGTCAAAAAGGGCATTGGGGGTATGTAGAAATTGTCATCATCAAATTAAGTTTTTGCTTGAAGTTGATGTGTGTTTTTGCTGTAATGTAACTTGAGTAACCCCTTTTGAATTTTTCTCGCGATTGTTATAATATGATGTATGTAATTCCGCGAGCGAGCGTAGCGAGTGAGCGGTTTCGAAAATTTGGAAGTTTGAAGTTGTAAAACTCGCTTTGTGGTCTATTCTGGCGTAACAACTCGGATTTTATTGGTAGGCCTATGATGTGTTAAAAAGATGAAGAACATCATGCTAGATCAAACAAATCCATAGGAAATAATGAGCAAACACTTTTTGGAGAGCAGAAATAATGATAAAAACCACGTAGTTTCGTTATGAAGAACAGGAATAGATTTTTTCCACGGTAAAAATTTTCCAATTGATCGTCATTTCATACATGTATTAATTTGTGTTTTGACACATACAAGTTTGGAGTGTACAGGCTGATTGCGCGGCGACAGAGAGCAGCATACCGCGGTTTGGGGAAAAATAAAATCTTTCATTTTTTGGATCATTCTTCTCTTTTGAAACGATTTTTCTTTATTGAAGAAGACGAGAAGAAAATTCCCCACGAACAGGGGCGTTGATCCATGTTTGGGATGGGGGGCAAAAGTGAAAAATATCCAATATTTTTTTCGGCGCTTTGCGTGTCAAATTGTAATATAGAATTTTGCGCGCGAAGCGCGCCGAAAAAATGACAATTTGTGTATGTTTAATAGTATTTTTATGCCATTATGTTACATGATCTTATAGTGCTTTCCAAAGCTTTTTAGAAAATATTTGCATTGCATATTATGAAATTTTCAACCGTTATTGGCAATCGCCCCCACCCCTCCCCAGGGTCGACGCCTCTGCTCACGAAAGACACTTTTTTGTCGCTTGAAGAGTACATCATTGAAATAGGGTCATGTTATCAGGAAAAGAGATGGAGAGGGCATTTTGCTACCCCTGATGGCACTACATGAGATGCCAAATGCCCCTTGTTCTAGGCACATAATGTGCCACATTGCTGAACAATGTAACCACTTTTTCTCTTTACTCTACAATGTGCCCCATCGGGGGCAAAATCTATAAAATAAATCATGAATACATGAAATAAAATCACTGTCAACCAAAGAAAATGCGTATGTTAAAAAACAAGTTTCCCCTCACTCAGTCTGGGTACAAACCAAAAAAGGGCACATTTGATTTAGAAAAGCCTGAAAATAATAAATAATGAGGTTGGTGGGGCAAACAGTGCAGGGACTCAGGGAGGGCCTAGGTTTTGCTACCCATGCATGAGGGCACTGAGACGAGAGGCCACTGATGCCCCGTTTAGGCACAAAATGTGCCCCTTCGTTGAACAATTTACCCAATTATGTCTTCTCTGTACTGTACGACGTGCCCCGTCAGGGGCAAAAAAAATATTTTAAAAAGAATTGAAAAAGAAAAGAAACATGATTATAATATAATACATAATAAATAAAAGAAAATCATCTTTGAGGACGAAAATGCGTCGTTGAAAAAAATGTGTCCCTTCAAAAAAGGGCACATTTCACTTGGAAAAAAAGGTCATTTTTGCCTATTGGAAAATTTGGGGGGCAAGTGCCCCCCTGCCCCCCCCCCCCGGTTCCGCCGCCCTGGCTCTACCAGTATGTACTCTTGATCTACGAACTATATTCCACTACATGAACACTTATAAAAATGACCCCTCCCCCCCCCCACAAAAAAGGGTGAAAAAGGGAAAGAACGAAAGATATAAGAAAAAAAGATGCCTGAAATAGCGATATGTTATATAACTTTTCTTAACCTTTTTTTTTTCTATTTAAACCGGGTAGAGCTACAAAGCCACGTGACCACACTCTATAAGAAAAGAAAAAAAATGTTCAAACAATTTTGGGGTGCTAATTAGCACCTTTTGGACGTACAAAAGGCCCTTGTTAGCACAGTTTTGGACAAAATGATGCTCATATGAACTTTTCTCACCTTAAAATGGTTCCGATAAGCACCAAAATTGCTTCTCCTATCGTGACAAAATTAACAACTTTTTTGCGACCCCCCTTTTTTTCCTAGAGTGCACCTCGTGCGATCACAAACAAATATTCCGTAAATTTGTAGGAAATAATTACGATTCAGGAAATTTAAATTTTGACCTGCACAGGAAGATCAAATTCATAAGCGATCATATTTTTGTGGGAATAAAGATGACATCATAATATGCATTCCATATTATTCAGATTAGATAATGAAATGATAATAGATTTAAATTCAACCCAAAATGTGAATTTTAAAACCGACGAATGGCTGTTATCTCAACAGGTAATATGATTACATATTTCAACGCGTTCTATATCAATTTAGTTGTAAAATATTGCCATAATTTCGAAAAACATGTTTTAAAGTTCCCTTGCTTGTCGAAATTGTGAAACTTATTGAATATTCTCACATGTGTTAAAATCTTGTTTTTCGTATGTAGCAACGGAAAGCAAAAACGTGTTTTCAAATTGCATCGCTTGTCAAACTTGTTAAACTTGTTGAATGTTATCAAAGTTTTGACAAGCTTTATTTCTTAATACGAAGTAACGCAAAGCAGAAAAATGTTTTAGGGAATTGTCGATTTCCTTGGCTACCTGCCTGAAATAACCATATAAGGTAGAATTCGTGTTAATATCGTTGTCATGTCAACAAAATTATTTATTTCTGTGTATCATCTATTTCAAAAATCAACGTTACTCATCGCGAGAAAGACAAAAGTCAACATTTTGATGACATCTTATACCGTTCTGACGTAAGCAACGTAAAGATGGGCTTGAGTGCCTTTCAGTTTTATGAATGAAAAGTTCTCGGACTCCCCACGTCAGATGATTGAAGTGAAAAGATTAACAATAGAACCTGATGACGAAGGGGTCTTGCGTCTTGGAATGTTTTGTCCTGGTCCAGGGACCGTAAAGTTAATCGATTGAGTTTTGGTCGCAGAAGTGTATAAAAGACCAGCACTCAGCCACTCACTTCATATCACACCGACTGCGACACGAAGTTACATCTCAAAGAAGAAGAAACCATCAGATATCCAGTAAAGCTACAAGATAGGAAGAAAACTTGTCTAAACCAGCATCAGAACTTTAGGGACCGCGTGACATCTTTAAAAGATGAAGACTGTACTTTTGTTAGCGATATTCGCCGTTCTGGCACCGGGTTTGATTGGGGTGCCTGTCGGTAGTGGCGTCCTGAAAAGACTTCAACGAAATGTCGAAAAAGAGGTGCCAATGGTGAGTCCTGTTATTATACTTTTTTCTTTCTTCTTCTACTTCTGCTCGTCCTTCTTCTTGTTCTCGTTCTTATTGTTATTGTTATTGTTCTTCTTCTTTTTCTTCTTCTACTTCTTCCTCTTTGTTCTTGTTTATAAAAAAAATTGTAATTCATTCTTCCAATTTGTATTTTTATAGGAAGCGCCACCACCCCCAAAGAAACAACTTGATTCACCTGTGGACGAGAAACCCGTCGAACCTCACCATGAACCCAAAGACGAAGAAAACACACCAGGCACCTTCCAGGGAGACATGATGTTGACTGACGAACAACTTCAAGAAGTCATGGCAGCAATCGACGAGCAAAAGTCTGGTCGTCAGAAGAGAAAAGCCGTCTCTGATTTGAGATATCGTTGGGATGACAACATCGTTCCTTACGAAATCACGAGTCAATCAGGTTAGTTAATGATTAACGCATCTACATGTAATAAAATAGAAACGATCTCATTTCGGTACAAAATATAAAAGACTGAAATTAATTCACTGTCAGTAATGAAGATTACTTTGTAATTACTCCACTTTTACATGTCTCCTACAAACTTTAACCCAATTAGCCAAAATTCATATCCTGTTTTTGTTAAATATATTCATGAAATTACCAATATTCTATCAAGAATTTCGTTTTGCTTATTCATAGTTGGAGCTCATTGAACCTTTTCAGTAGACATATTTGTAAATTCATACAACCCTTGTCATTAATATTACGTTTAAGTAAGTAATCAGTTATATCATGTTTAAATAAATGATAAGGTTTATTTACCAGGTATTTCTTTATTTCTTGAATCCGATCAGAGGCGTGACCGCTGCTGGTGATCGAGAAGGCCTGGCCATGGACACTGGCGGAGGCAACATCCATGTCTTACGTTCCAGTTCCTCGAGTCCGGAGGACAAACGCGATATCTCCTTCATCAAGGGTGGTGGATGTTGGTCTTACGTCGGAAGGATCGGTGGACAACAACAGATTTCAATTGGCAATGGCTGCGCATATGTAAGTATTTATTCAATTCTTAAATGATTTAAAAACATATCAGTTTGCTTCATATTATTTCCGCCATTATTTGACATTTATTTTTTTCTCTTTCACTCATTATGATGTCTGATATAATAACTGTGTTTCAATCGACGAAGATTTATAATATTCTTTCAAATTCTTGTTTTTATTTCAGCTGGGAATCGTCGCTCATGAAATTGGCCACGCCATCGGTTTCCACCACGAGCAATCTCGTCCCGACAGAGATGATTACATCACAGTTCACTTTGAAAACATTCAATCAGGATTCGAGGGCAACTTTGCGAAATATTCGGTTAACCAGATCGAAACTGGAGAAGTGCCATACGATGTCGGTTCGGTCATGCACTATGGCTCACATGTAAGTTGACTATGATTTTTTTGAGCGTGCTTTAGTTAACTCAATGTCGATTTGCAATAATTCAAGCAAAAAGAACAAATTGGACAATCACAAAGTTATGAAAAAATGCACATAGGCCTACTCTTAAAACATTAGATTTTGTTCGAAGAATGATCTCTATTATTTGTAAGTTGTTACAGAATTTAAGTTGAAACGACATCTTCGTCACTTCAAATTGTAAAGTATTTCTGATTAAAAGAGTATTTCAATTATAACGTATTCTGTACAATACCCCAATATTATCAATGTTTAACATTTAAAACGTGAAAGAAGTTTAACTAACAAATTTGTTTAATTTTCGTTTTCTCAGGGATTTTCCAGCAACGGTCAACCCACCATCACCACCATCGACCCTCTTCTTATGCCACTCCTTGGAAACCGTGAAGGTCTCAGCTTCGCCGACATCAAACTTGCCAACCTGATCTATAACTGTGCTGAAACCTGTCCCAACTCAGTTAGTTGTGAAAATGGCGGCTACCAGGGACCCAACTGTGACTGTGTCTGTCCACCCGGCTTCACGGGAGACCGTTGTCAGGACAACGGTGGACCCACTGAACCCCCGATGTGCGTCCAGAGATTGACGGAAGCTGAAGGCGAGATTACGTCACCAAACTTTCCCGATAACTATGACAACGATCAACAATGTCTCTACATGATCGAGGTAAGAATACATTTGTTATATTGATAAAATGGACATCGTTATAGAATCATGGATGCTGTTTTAGGCCCCTACAGATTTTAAATGTTGAAATCTAGATAAACAGATCTGCTGAATAATAATTTAGAACTTTCATATAACAATGTTCTGTCAAATAATGCGACAAATTTATTGAATTCCACAGTTACAATAACTATTAACATTTACGGTCTTATCCTAAAATCAAAACAAGAAACTACACAAATTTTAGGAATAACTGAAAAATTCTGGTAAATAATTTTACGTTAAAAACAATATTTCACTCGGTATTCATTTTATCTGTCACAATTTCCAGGGAGGTGAAGGATCCACGATCACGCTGACCTTCCACGAAATGGACATCGAGTCTCACGCTACCTGTGCCTACGACTCCGTCGAAGTCCGTGCCGATGACGTCAACGCCCCTGGACAGTCGTTCTGCGGCACCACGCTACCTGCGGTCCAGACCTCCTCGGGGAACCAGATGTTGGTTATCTTCAGCTCTGACTACAGCGTCACTCGACGTGGTTTCCGAGCCTCATACGTCATCAACGGTGACGTCATCACGAGCTCAAGCAGCGAATCATCTGAGTTCTCGTCGTCATCTGAAGAGAGCAGCAGCAGCAGCCTAGGGGAGTTTGTCGGAACATGTGGAGGAGAATTTGGCGGCCGCAGAGGTTCCATGGCGTCACCTAATTTCCCCGACAACTACGACAACAATCTCGACTGCGTCTACTCTATCGAAGTCGACGACGGACGTCGAGTGGAACTCAGTTTTGTCGAATTCTCGCTGGAAGATCAGAGCAGATGTGCATGGGACTCGCTCGAAGTGGATCTTGGCGACGGAATCAAAGTACCAATGAAGTAAGTATTTTAAAGTCCATTATTGTTTTAGTTAAGTGTATCTTTGTTTGTAGTTTTGTTATCAGCTCTTGAAATGTTTCTGGTTATTAAATACAAAATAATAAATCATTCAATCAAACTACACCAATATGAATTCATTCCAACTTATATTAATTGAAATAATTAACGTAAATAATGTGGGGAGGTAAGCGAACTTATGTTAATTTGGACTAAAAATATTACAAAATGCTTATTCTTATACACGAAGTCACAAGAAATAATATTTGCTGCTTCATGTTTTACCAAAAAGTATAGAGTCATTTGAATGAATTTTCGTACTCACTTGAATGTGACACAAGTTTTTGAATATTTTTAACTTTCTTAAAAAAAAGAGATGTGAAATAAAACTTGAAACTTGAAACTTATATTTGAATCAAAGGACATTTATTTATTAATGTAAAACACAATTCCCGCCGACATTCACTATAATCTGTTATGTTCATTATTTTGTCTCCGTTTGCAGGCTCTGTGGCAGTGATATTCCAGCCGGTTCTTTGGTGTCTCTCGGCAACAACATGAAGCTGACATTGAAGACTGACAGATCCGTGACAGATACCGGCTTTGCAGCAACTTATCGTGCAATCGATTTGTAGAATGTAAATCACTGAACTTGGTGCTATTAAATTGCCAAATTGTACGAGTTATGTTAATATTATTAAATTTTGTGGCATTTTTATAAAATAAAAATGTGGTAATATCAGAGATATAAGCTGCAAATGATTAATTTAATACAATTCATTTCGTTTGGCACGGCAGCGTCAGCTTGCCTGCCAAGATACGACGGAAGAAAGTCATACTTCTGTTAGCGATTTTATGACCACAACATTCTTTCAGTACTTTTGATGTTTTGAATTTTTTTCTTAAAATATATTGTAAAAGTGCTGGACGTAAGAAGAGAAAAAGACTTAAAAGAAGAACATATATTGTCATTGTAATGTTATCATTATTGTTAAATAATTGCAACATTTTCATGAAATGAAAATGTTGCGAAATCAGATATAAAAAAAAACGGCACAGAGTAATTTCACATAATTCATTTTGTTTGGCACGGCAGCGTCAACTTGGGTGCCAAGAATTGAAGGATGAAAGTCATACTAATGTTAGCGATTTTATGTCCAAAACATTCTCTCAGCTCAGTGCCGTTGACGTTTGTTTTGATGTTTCTAAACAAATTGCACAGTAAAATCAATGGACGTAAGAATAAGCAATACGTCGAAGAACTGAATAAATTATAGGAAGATAAAAACGTATTTCTATTGGCAATAATGAGGCAGTACTTTCAAATATTCAGATACAAAATGTCTGGCGTTTTGACTGAATTTGACATAAATGGGCTTTTAACAGATATTGCAGGAAGATATATCCGTCCACAATGGTTTATGCAAAACATTAATTTAGAGTAAAGTATAATTTTGTCTGATTCTTGTTCAAAATCATTGATCAACAATGCAGTTTTAATGTAAAGTTTGTTATTGTAAAAACGAAGTCCGTCTGGTACGGCTGGTAGAATATTTCTTATAATAAATATTATTTTATCTATTCGAATACAACTGAATCTTCGTTCTGTTTGAATCTGGTTGAATATTGTATGACATAACGTTGTGTGTGTGTGTGTGTGTGTGTGTGTGTGTGTGTGTGTGTGTGTGTGTGTGTGTGTGTGTGTGTGTGTGTGTGTGTTTGTGTGTGTGTGCATGTGTGTCGTCCATAAAACTCAGGCATAAGTTAAGAAAACATTTGAGTTCTTACCAACCAATCAGATCGCACGTACACATTGCTAAAACTGACCAAGCATGACCAATGCATGCCACCCGACGTGTGTTAGTCACGCCGTAGTAATGTACTGTTTGAATCGATAAGCTCCTCCCCCCTATGACTGTTTCTGCAAGTTTTATCTTAAGATAAGGCTTGCAAAAACATAAAATAAACACAAATTAACTAATTTATAGGGCCTTGCTGAGTGTGAGTGTCACACAGTAGCCCTTATGTAGGCTGTCTTTATCACCATATACCATAATTCTCACAATACTCTCAATGCCTCTTTATTTCTTAACTTATGCCCGTTAGTTGCTGGCACCTTCTCCCTTTAATATGTTCACCCCCAACACACACACACCCACTCACCCACACACAACACACACGCACACATACCCACACCCACATACACATACACACCCACACACACATACACGCATACACACATACACACACACAAATACACACACACACATGCATGCACACACGCACGCACGCACACAAACACACACACACACACGCACACGCACACGCACACACACACACACGTATACGCACACACACATGCACACACACACACACACACACACACAGACACACACACACACACGTATACGCACACACACATGCACACACACACACACACACACACACAGACACACAGACACACAGACACACAGACACACACACACAGACACACACACACACACACACACACATACCACCCTACCCACCCCTACTTCCCCACTCACCCTCAGGATTGGAAAAAAAAAAACATTATTGAAATCTTTGCAATCACAATTATGAAGATTGTCCAAAATAATATTTTTGGGGAAAGAGAAACAGTTCTAACCCTGGATTGTAATGCTCTAGTATAATCTGCCTTCCCCATATTTCAATCATCAACGCACATCATGCATCAAATTTAACACACATCAAAACCCCCCCCCCCAAAAAAAAAAAAATATCTGGTTTTCACTTCTCACCTTCTGTGCACAAAATAATTCTGATATCTAGATGGTTGTACATAGTTCATATTATTTATTGAATTTATTGTACACTTTTGAATCATTTAACATAATCTCATATGACAGTATATTTCATAAATTCACCGGAAAAAAACTCTTGTGTGTACTATACGAAACACAAGGCATTAGCCAAAATGTGTCTTGCCCAGTTTCGCGTACATGACACTTAAAATTTTTTTTGTGCAATTAGGTTCCAAAAGTTTGTTGACCCCTGCCAATGACCTTTGACTTTTTGGTGACCTTAAGCTCCCTATGAGACATCTACCACCCAAGTGGTCATAATTGGGCACATAAGGGCAAAGTTATGGGCCAAAATAGAAACTTGCTCAAGAAACTTAACATGGGCTCAAAAAGGTCGTTGACCCTTGCCAGTGACCTTTGACCTTGTGGTGACCGTCAAATACTTCTAAATTCTAAAGTCTGTAAGATCAATCTTCCATCCAAGTTTGATTGAAATTGGAGCATTAAGCACAGAGTCATTCAAGTTTTTGTAAGTGTAACAGACGGACAGACAACAAACGTATGGACAAACACCAAAGTGATCCCTGAGTCTCCCTCCACCTTTGTGGGCTTGACAAAAATGTTTTAACAGCAATATGCTGCGAATACAAAAATACATCAGTCATTACCATTTAAATTAACTGAGAAAGTGCTTCAAATAACAAGTCACCATTGCATAGACATAATTTATGTTCTAATCAGTGTTGTAGTCCTCGAGGACGGCCTCGTCCTCGAGGCCGGCCTCGAGGCC
>JZLH01S0153715.1:0-12694 GCA_001188425.1 Eucidaris tribuloides
GAAATCATTGTTTTTTAACCCTCAATAAGCTTGGGTATTTTGGAGGCTGAAAGACTGGGGGCGGCGGGGCTAAAGGCCCCCTCAGATCTCGGCGCCGTTGATCGCTCGATCGCGATGAATAGTCGACACACACGTCCCCACTGGCGCAAATCTACAGAATTGTATATTTATTGTTCAAATGAGTACAAATTATTTTTTTCATGAAATTAGAATTTGGCTGTAAATCATTAAGTAAAGCCCTTGAAGTGCTCATTTTTTGTTTAAAGACTCTTTACGAGATTCTGATTGGAGGAACATTAAAAAAAATTCGGTATCGAAATGTTTTCTTATGTGTGTTATTGTTTTTGGAATTTCTTATGTATTTCTTTGTTTTCAACTTTTGTTTTTATTGTTTTTTCAATGGAAATTGTCGGCGACATTATTTCGGTCATGAACTGCATAAAATTGTTAATTTCAATCAGTAAAAGTAAAAATAATCATACATTTATGAATTTGGGCTGAAAACACAATGTGCATTGAAATAACACACAATTTCACGTTTTTGAGCGATTTTTGGTGTGACATGCAAGTACAAAAGGTTGCGTAATTTCGGAACCGGGTACCTGGGCGTCGCAAATTTGGGCTTAAAAGATGCGCAAGACTTCAAAGAAAAAAGTTATGAAATATAGCGGCCATAGCTTCTCGCGTTAAAAATATTGCAAAAATGTCGAGGGGGGCTTTTAGACCCCCCCCCAGTCTTTTTAGGGTTAAAGGACCACAAATACGGCAAAATATACCCCCTGATATTAAATCAAGTAAATCACTTCATGTTTTTAAATACAAATACAAACAATTCCTACTGAGCAAATACATTGATTAAATATTGTGAAAAATCTAGGCATTATGTCTGTTGTTCTGTTGTGTTTTACGTGTAGTATTTTCTTTGTCCTTTATGTGTTTGTATAACATGCAATATCTTATGTTTTTTCCCGGGGAAGCGCTTATAAAAGGAGTCTCCTCCTTTCTGTTCACCCCTTACACTCTCATTATATTTTATACCATGTGTTTTGTGATATGTATTTTTATGCCTCCGCAACGAAGTTGCAGGAGGCATCATGTTTTCGGGTTGTCCGTCCGTGCGTCCGTCCGTCCGTCCGTCCGTTACCGGATCTCGTTACCGCGATAACTTGAGAACCCCCGATCGGATTTTGATGTAACTAGGACCAAGTATGTACTATGAGCCACCAATGAACTGATTAGATTTTGGAGTTCAAAGGTCAAAAGGTCGAAGGTCACCGGACCTTGAATATGTCTGATTTGGGCTCGTTACCGCGATACGCTCGTACCCGATAACTTGAGAGGCCGGCTGGTCGGATTGTCGATGCTAATCTTGGGTGAAGTATGTAATTATGAGGCACCAATGAACTGATTAGATTTGGGGCCTGAAAGGTCAAAAGCGTCAAAGGTCACCGGGCCTTAATTATATCTGATTTGGGCGTCGTTTACCGCGAATAACTTGAGGAACCCCAATCGCATTTTGATGTAATATGACCAAGGTAGTACTATGAGCACTAATGAACTGATTAGATTTTGGAGGCTGAAAGGTCAAAGGTCAAAGGTCACCGGCCTTAAATATGTCTATTTGGGCTCGTTACCGCAATAACTCGAGCAGCGGCGCTGAGTCGGATTGTGATTGTAACTTGGTGAGAGTAATTATTATGAGGCACGCAAATAAGCTGATTAGATTTTGGAGCTACGAAGGTCAAAGGTCACCGGCCGCTCTAAAATATGTCTGACTTTGGGCTCGTTACGCGATAAACTGAGAACGGCGCAGTTGAAATTTCATGTAACGTGATGTGAAGTATGTATTATGGGGGCACAATGAACTGATTAGCATTTTGAGCTTCAAACAGGTGCAAAGAGTCGAAGGTCACCGGACCTTAAATATGTCTGATTTTGGCTCGTTAACGCGATAACTTCTGAGAAGCGGCTGGTCGGATTGTGATGAAAACTTGGTGAAGTATTATTATAAGGCACCAATAAACTGATTGATTTTGGAAGCTGAAAGGTCAAAAGGTCAAAGGTCACCGAGCCTAAAATATGTCTGATTTTTGGGCTCGTTACCATGATAACTTGAGAACGCAGCCTGTCAGCATTTTTATGTTATTTGCTGAAGCTATGTATTATGAGCCACCAATAAACTGATTAGATTTTGGAGCTCAATGGTCAAGGTCTACGCGGGCTTAAAATATGTCTGATTTTGGTGCATTACTGTGATAACTTTGAGTATGAACTTTTCCGATTTGATGTACATAACTTGGGAAAGTATCTTATATAAGGCACAATTTACTGATTCGATTTTGGAGTTGAAAAGGTCAGAGGTCAAAGTCAGCCAGGCTTAAAAATGTCTGATTTGGCTCGTTACTGCGATAACAACTTGACAGCGCGCTTAAATTGGATTTTACTGTAACTTGCTTCAAGTCACAATGGGCTTAACTCATTATGGCTGTATTCATCTAATGGTTTTGCTACCATGGTAACATTGAGCTTTTCAAAAACTACATCAATATGGATGGGAGTGCAGGCTGCGGAGGCATACCCATCGACTGCGGCGCAGCTCGAAACTGCCTCGTAGTTATTTATTTCACCTTTATGCTAATATTTGTAAAAAAAAATTGTATTTTTTTTATCAATGATTGTTAAATAAAATTTTGAATTTGACATTTGATTAAAATGCCTACTAAACATGCCACAAATGTAAGCTTTCGGCCGGCGTCCGCCGGCAAAATCCTGTCGGAGCCTACAGCAATTTGGCGCGAAATTTGTTGCGTTTTTTTTTTGCACTTTTGTCGCGCCCCCCCCGCCCCCCCAATCCAAAAAGGATCGACGCCCCTGCGCGCCAATGCCAAAGAAGACTCATTGTCTGGCATTCTTGACCAGCTGTGCGAGCGAAGGTGTGAGACTGACTTGTAAATAGCACTAGCTTTAACCTGGAGCTCGCTTACTTGTAAATTAACCCGCTCCTCAGTCCCGTATACTCCCAATTTCAGGGCTCCTTAGCTCCGAAGACTGTAAATTGTATGCTTTCTGACATCAACCTAGACCCCCATTCCAGGATTTAGTGAGGCGCGCCCCTGTGGTGGGGGGGGGGGCACCCTGTAAAAATATTATTTGAGTGCCCCTGGGAGGGCGGGGGTTAAGGTCCATGTGTGTCGTTGGCCTCATCTGCACAAATCCACGCATATCATTATTTTGCATACGAAAGGAGGCAGTAGATTTCACACAAGTGAACTTTTCAAAGGATATCGTACCGCATGTCTTCAGGGGCGTCACTAGATCATTTTGAATGGGGGGGGGGTGTACATGGTCAATTTGCCGACTAGCAAAAATGAAAATGCCGATTGTAGCGGTTGTTCAAAGGGCGTAAACAGAGGCAACCATTCAGGATGGGGGGGGATTACTGAGTGTTTTCGATCGTCCTCTACAGTGTAGGCCTACATAAATCTAAGTACCCACCGCTTTACTGCTTATATTTTGATATCCAGTTGAAATAACACATAAATCTTTGTTGTTGTTGTTGTTGTTGTTTGTTGTTGGTGGTGTGCAAAAAGTTTTTGGCGATTTATTGATTGGTGCTGAATTGGGGAGGGTCTGGGAGGGGGTTCCCCTTCCAGGGTGAGAAAAATTGACAATTTTGCCTTTAAAATGTGTTTTTTCAGAGCGCATATTTGGCGAAGGATTGCATGTAATATTGTTTGTTGGTTGTTTGATTGGGAGGGTCTGGGAGGGGGCGCCCCTAACAGGTTGAGAAAATTTGACATTTTTGCCTTTAAAATGTGTTTTTTCAGAGCGCATATTATTTTGGTGAAGGACTGCATGATAGACATCTCTTTTTTTGTGCAAAAGGTGTCGCGATTGCTGATACCTGATAATTGGGGAGGGTCTGTGAGGGGGCTCCCCTCCCAGGGGGAGAAAAATTGACATTTTTCACCTTGAAAATGTGCATTTTCAGCCATATTTTTCAGGACGGAATGCATAATTGACATTTTCTTTAATATTGTTAATAGGTTGTGACGATTGTTTGATTGGGGTGGGACTGGGAGGGGATTCCCCTCCCAGGGTAAGAAAATTTGACATTTTCTCCTATAAAATGTGCATATTTAGCATCATTTAAGACCACAGAATGTACAATAATATAAAAGTACACTCTCTTAAGAAACGGGAAGTCTCTCGGCGGGGTGAGAAAATGTTCACATATCATATTAAAACACGCGTTTTATTCTTTTTTTAGACAAACCTACATACGCATACTCATTGGTCAAGAATGTTCAAGGACTGCTTTACATGATATTGATTTTGCGACTTGGGAATGACCATAGAGTATTAGGCTAATGACGTTTACAGTGCCGACTGTGCCAACTGAATTGTATGTTTTGCCAAGTGGCATTGTCCAGTCACAGTTTTGCCCACTGATCAATAATGACTTTCAAATTTAATCATCCAAATCCAGCTGTTTTATAAGTGATATTGCCTACTGCCTCTGTTCAAGATTTTGCCGACTCGTGAACATGTTTTGATACTGGTGACATGCACTCAGAGTGTTGACACGGGATGGCTGGTCAATTGTTTTACTCCTCCCTCCCTTCTTGCCTTCCTTTTCTTTCTTTCTTCCTTTCTTTCCTTTTTTCTTCCTTTTTCTTTCTTTCCTTCTTTTTCTTTCTCTCTCCCTCTTTCCTTTTTCCTTCCTTCCCTCTTTTCTTCTTTCCTTTCTCTCATTTTTTCCCTTTCTCCCTCTCCCCTTTTTTCTTTTGCCAACTGGGCTCAAGAATTTGCCGACTGGGTGCGTGAATTTGCCGACTGCGACCATGAATGGGGGGGGGGGGGTGTCACACCCCCACACCCCCCTCTAGCGACGCCCCTGCATGTCTTTGAGCGAGGTATCCTATTTTGTTCTCGTGTTTTTCCCGCGAACTCCCTTCCCTGCATTGACATATTTGGCCTGCGGCGTGATCACAGGATTCGACATCACAATGCCGTTTTCGGGTGGGCGGGGCTATCCTTTCGTGAGTGTGAGTGTTGTTTTGTTAGTTATATGTGTGTTTGTATGATGGGTGTGTGTGGACGTGTGTTGTGTGTGTGTGTGGGTGGGTGGGTGGTGTGTGTAGATAGTTATGTTGCGTGTTGTTTTTGTTTGTGTGTGTGTTTTTTTTTGTTGTTTGGTCTTTGTGCGCCTCACTCAGGGCAGATCGCGCGCTCTAGTCGGGTCTGCTCTCCCTTGTTTGATCACTCTCTGTTTTGTATTGAGAATGCAACGTACATTCGTCTTTTTTATCCTGTCGAATCAGGGTTCCCTTATATTTATTTTTGGGCCCCTCTTCTTATAAAAAGCCTTAGAATAATTTAGGTATATATTATGTATTTTTGTACACTGCCTTTTTTTGTTTGTAATTATTTGTAATTTATCGATTGTCTTCTTGCTATCTATGATCTTGAAACTCAATAAAGACTTAAAAAAAATAATAGATAAAAAACAAAACTTTCAAAGACTCCGCGCGTGCTCTGATATTATGCCTATAAATAGACCTAGCCCTGCGCGGTAGAATGGGGCCGTATCACGAAACTGCATATTTCGCGCTGGTTAGAAGTCTCGAAAACACGGTTAAAATCGACAGCTGTACGACGAGCTCTGAACGTCGTCTGAGAATCAACTCTCGTTTCTCCCACGCGTTTGACTGAAATAGCTCAGAATTTGCAAGCATGTGCATTGCAGGTTTTATGGAAAGCCGTCTACAAGACTTCCTGCATACATTATATTCGATAATACTTAATGCAACTTGTTCGAACCAAATCATGGAAAGTGCTCTCCCTCCCCTGTTTTCTTATTTCAGTTCAAATGGTATTGGAACAGGAGCAGGAACCTTAATTTTGTAGGGGGATTAGGAAGGGCCTACATATGGAACGTGCGAGGGGTCACAATTTGGTAGAATTAAGGACAAGAAAAAGATTTTTATTTTAATCATTTATATATTTACGATTAATTCATCAATTAATCAAGTAAGAAATTTTACACTTATTAGTATTATATTTTCAATAACCCACCCGTATTCTTGATTATGATATGACTATTTTAAATATCTATTTGTAGTTACATATAAGTCGTGAAGCACTGAAATACAGAGTGTAATAATTAGTATATTTGTTTTGGGCTAGTCCTGGGGAACAACAAACAAAGTGTAATAATTTTTATTTGTTTTGGGGGTCTTGTCCTGGGGGAATTGTCCGGGGGCTAGTTGTCCTAGGGGGTAGTTGTCCGGGGGGTAGTTCTCCTGAGGGGGGGGGGGGAATTTGTCCCGGGGGTAGTTGTCCCAGGGGAATTGTCCTGGGGTAGTTGTCCTAGGGGGTAGTTGTCCGGGGGTAGTTGTCCTAGGGGGGAATTGTCCTCCGGGGTAGTTGTCCTTGAGGGGTAGTTGTCCCAGGGGGAATTGTCCTAGGGGGGAATTGTCCTCCGGGTAGTTGCTGCGGGGGGTAGTTGTCCGAGGGGTAGTTGTCCTAGGGGGGAATTGTCTGGGGTAGTTGTCCTGGGGTAGTTGTCCTGGGGGACTTGTCCTAGAGGGGGAATTGTCCTCCGGGGTAGTTGTCCTGGGCGGGTAGTTGTCCTAGGGGAATTGTCCTCCGGGGAATTGTCCGGGTGGTAGTGTCCGGGGGGGGGGGGGGAAATTGTCACACGGGTAACTGTCCGGACACGGGCCACATGAACCATATAAATTGAAGTAATCTTTGGCGAACCTTTGATTATGTTGATGGTTCTTGAAAAAAAGTTGAAAGCTATGCATGAAGCGATCAAAGACTAGTTCTTACGTCATTTTAATGTTGATATGGCTTGTAAACCGACTCCTTGGTCATATCGAGTACACTAAAAAACTACGTCCAGAATTTGCTCGGGAAGGGATGTGCATCAATCAGTAACATTGCAACCGGTCTGGACAGAATTTTATGCGGGAGGTCTACAGTGTGTCTGAAAAAAAAATGTGCAACGTGAAACCGCCCTCTTTCATGGGCGCAAATCCATTTTCAAATGTAGGGGGGGACTACATGCAGAAACCTGCCCAAACCATATTTTTGCCAGCCAAAATTTTCTAACCTGCAAATTGCCAGCCAAACAATTTCTGACCAGCGGGGGGGGGGGGGGGCCGACCAAAACCAATATTTTGCCAGCCAAAAAATTTTCTAACCTGCAAATTGCCAGCCAAACAATTCTGACAAGCGGGGGGGGGGGAGGGGACGCCGACCAAAACCATATTTTGCCAGCCAAAATTTTCTAACCTGGCCAAAATTGCCAGCCAAATCACAGTTTTTTGGCATTGCACATGCAAAATTCGTGGGGGGGACATTTCCCCACTTTCAAAATCGTGGGGGGGACATGACCCCCCGTCCCCCCCTGGATTTGCGCCCCTGCCCTCTTTGGCTATTAGAAAATACTCTTGTGACATAATGCTTACATCAACATCAAGAGCATAGTCTTAGCTTTCAAATACCGTTAGCTTTGTTCAATTTACTTGTCTAACTTTTGAGATATGTTAATTTAAATAAGAAAGGGTAAAATCGCAATTGTGCCACTTTTACAACAGTCCCTTGTAAACATGGTAAAAGGGACACAATATTGTGATTCCACCCTTATGTTGTTTACAACATATCTCGAGACTAAAACAAGCAAATTGCATACTACAAATGACACTTGAAAGCTAAGACTTTACACTTGACTGTGATCAAAGCATCATGTCACAACAGTATTTTCTAATTGCCAAAGATGGCGCTTTTTACTTGCATAATTTTTGAGATATGCTGCAGCACGTCTCAAAAAATTGTTCCAGTAAAAAGCGCCCACTTTGACAGTTAGAAAATAGTGCTGTGACAGCTGTTTACATTACCATCAAGAGCAAAGTCCTATAGCTTTCAAATGCTGTTTGTTTTGTTCAAATTGCTTGTTTCGATCTTGAGATATCTTGTAAACAATAAAACGGTGGAATCACAATTGTGTCACTTTCACGGGAAGAGGGCCTGATGCTATCTTGACTGTAGTAAAAGTGGCACATTTGTGATTTTACCTTTTCGTTCTTAACTGAACATATCTCAGAATCAAAACAAACAAACTGAACAGAACAAACGGCATTTGAAAGCTAAGACTATGCCCTTGATGGTGATGTAAGCATGACGTCACAAAATGTTTTTCTCATTACCAAAGAGGGCGCTTTTGACTTGCACAATTATTTTTGAGACACACTGTATGTTACTGCCGATGTAAATTGCTCCATCATTTCAAACTGTTTTACACATTTTGCTAAATATTTATGTTGAATTCGTGTTCCAGTTTAACACTTGCAATGGGAAAGTAAACTGCTAAATCGACCGATCGGGGCTCTCTCTCTATTTTTTTTTCTTCGAAGGAGGAGGAAAAGAGTGATATAATTATGATGGTGGTGACGACAACGATTATCACTATGAAAACATACATATAATGAGGAAATGTACCTATCATATATTTGGGCTAGAGACTAAATACGTGTCACATTGGGTGATAAATCAATTTGCAACTATAAAAGAAACATCTTGTGAGAACATTATTTCCTATATGACTATTTTGGGTGTAGGCTTTGTTATGTTGCCATCTAAACGAACTTATGTATCGGAAGTATAAATTAACGAACCGTTGATGGGTCGAGCTGTTCCGGTGTAGGGTTTGCAGGAGGATTGAAAGTCGATGTATAGAATCCATCAACATCGGGCTCTATCTCTATCAGTTTCATACCTAGATGAGCACCTACGAGAACAATGTGAAAATGAGTTAGTATCATTTGGATAAATTAAGTTTGTCTTCTCTTCATTTTCAAACGTCCTTCAGTGAAAGAGTTTACAGTGATTCAGTTAACAATAATGATAATGGATTGTATTCGGCTGAGCAACAACATTTATATTGGTGAACAAACCCATGGAAAAACTCCAATCGGATATGATATAAATGTTTATAATATAACGAGGGTTTCTGAAATCCAACTTTGAACAGTGCCTGTACAATGATTATTAAGCGCAATTTAAAATTAGTCACTCTTACTTCTTATTCAATAACAGCCAAAATGAATGAAGTACATACAAATACTGAGGAAAAGTGAAACGGAGTAGTAATATAAACCACAGAAATATGAAATAAAGGTAATTGATGAAAAATTGCCAGAAAATTGAGCTATTAAATTTTAAAGCCCAAGTTTAGTTTTGGGGATTTTGTTTGTTTGTTTGAAAGCTTTATGGCCCAAAGTCGTGTCCCACCAATAATAGATACGAATTTCTTCTTTTTTTTTTTTTAATAATTAATGAAATATCTCGGGGGGGGGGGGGGAGACCCCCGAGATTTTTGACTATATTTTACATTATAGCATCCAAAGGGTAAATAAGGTTTTAATGTTATATAAAGTATACCTCATCTTAAAGAGCAGAGTCTGCTCTTTCAGATGAGGTATAACTCGGATAACCTTAATACCTCATTAACCCTTTGGATGCTATAATATCAAATATAATCGAAAATCTCGGGGTCCCCCCTCCCGAGATTTTTCATTAATTAATAAAAAACCCTAAAGACATTCAGAATCTGTTATTGCTGGGATATGACTTTGGGCCATAAAGCTTTCAAATAAACAAAAAAATCCTGAAAACTAAACTTGGGCTTTAATGTTAAATCTAAACTTGAAAAACCTGAAATTAAGACTGACCGATATAATAGAGACGTAAGTATTTATGGTAAGTTTAATAAAGTATTATGATTTTACAAAAACTTTAAATGGTGGATTTGGTGGTGATACAAGCACAAGTAAATTAAGATACTAAAATATTACTGTACTGTCATATTTCTTATTCTTTTAAGAATTAATGAAAGGAATTGCGCTGGCGATACGTTAACAGTTCACCAAATAAGCAAATTAAACAAGAACAAACTTTAACATCCATGGGCGGCGATCGGGGGGGGGGGAGACATGTCCCCCCTCGAAATTGTCGGGGGAGGGGGAGGAGCCACTGAAACGAAAAATAAAACAACAACTATGTAACAAATTACCTTGAGAAGGACTGCTCCTTGATGTTGGTTCATTACCTAATACATATATAGGAAGAAAGAAAAACGGAATTCAAATGTTACACGGATAAATTTATTTGATTATGAGACATAAGTGATCCAAAGTTAGCACTACACAATGGGCTTCTTCATAGACTAAAGGTCCGATACCGTGGGTTCGACCCGAGTTTGAAAGATACGGGTACAGTATGAAGGTTTGATAGACTGAAATCCACAAATAGGCTAAACTGTGATGCGCTATTTAAGTTTAACCACTCTTACTATACAGGGTGGCCCAGAAAGAATGCTATACATGCGATCGCTAATTTCTTCAACATCATCTGCATTGGTTTTTGTTTCAGCGATTAGAACATTCTTTTCCCAACAATATGATACCATGATTATTGATTTTGAGTCATTCGTTTGGGTCCTGTGGCCATTTTTCCGAGGCAATGTCATTTCCCAAATTTGCCAATTTTTCATCAGCGGCGGTCATCCGAACACCGAGATATTCTCGCGTCTCAGCGTGCCATACCAGACAAACCGCGATGACAATGGAGATGCAGCTCACATCGTCTTCCTTATCAAAGCGAGGGCATTCCTCCCCTTCGTTACAGCACACCTTGTTCGATGGCACACCGTAACTTGAAAATATTTCATTCTTCTGAAGATCGCTGGAGGTTAAAAAATATCAAATTTAGGAAATTACATTGCCTCAGAAAACTAGCCCTAAGATCCAAACACGTCAATCAAACTTAATGACCATGCTATCATTCTGTTAGAAAAAGAATGCTCTAACCCATGAAATAATCACCAATGACATATTTTGAATGACTTTGAAGAAATTAACGATCGCATGTGCAGCATTCTTTTTGGGCCACGCTGTATAGTAACAGCACAAATGCATAACATATGGGAAAACAGCGAGGAAATGTACAAAAAAAGAGTAATAAATATTAACAGAGAAACATAAAAAAGGAAATAAGAAAACATTTGTCAGAGAATATAAGCTATAAGCTATAGTAATGTTTTCAATGTTAAAACTGAATTTGAAGAACTTGGAATTAAGACTAAACTACAAATTGCTGTCTTTCCAATTTGTCATTTGTATAAAACCATGTCAGGAAAGGAAATCCCTAAATAATATTATTTCTAATGGAAGCACAGGTTGCTTAACCTTCACAAAATATGAAAAGACCCGTGAAACTGTAACGGCGGACTCAAGTCATATATCAAGTACAATGTTGTCCACAGTGTGTTTACATTGTGACAAGAGTGTGAACACGATGTGGTACTATGCCAATTTGGCCCATTTTTACAGTGTGGCAATATGATCACTGTGTGCTCTTAGAGGTCACACTGTGACGACCCTGTGTTTTCCTAGCCACTCTGTGGATTTTGGAACATTTTTACAAAGTGACACTGTGATCACTGTGTGAACACACTGTGGTGTCATTGTGTTCTTTCCTGCAGGGATTGTTGTTCTACCTATGCTGTACGTAAATGGTGCCCTACTTTGGCAAAAAAAGGAAGTGAGAAATTAATCAAATTTGAATTAGTGATGTCTTTGAAACATCGTAAGCATGCACGCTGCACCTTGAAAAAAAAATTGGAGAAGAAATGATCATTCCATTGAAAGATATTTAATTCAAAATACAGCAATTTATTGCATTGATTAGAACGCAAAACGGAAACAAATTTGTTTTATTCATAAGAAATTACACCTTTGTTCTTGCTTCGTTTCTGCCAAAAAAGAAAGAAAGAAAAGAATGGATGATTCAGGTGTGGATAGCCCATAGCGTTAGCTTCATGAATACACATTTTTGCAACATACAGTCACTTATTTGTGGAGTGGAGATATTAGAAGGCAATACGCAAAAAACGATTTTGACAAAATGACCATTGATCCTACAATGTCATCTACTTCAAGTTTTCTTTGTTTACATGCTGACAAATAATCATGATTTTGTCTTTTACTATCGTAAGCGTAATAACAAAACCAAAACAGAAGGACAATGGACAAGTAGAAAGAAACGAAAGACTTTTGATAAAAATATGGTGAAATATAACAAAAACCAGCACGATTGGATTATTCAGTACACCATCACCTTCGAAAGTATTACGCAGCGAAGGTACAAGTACACTGTGTATACATGTAGAAAAAGGGATAAATGACGTTTAGAGGGAAACTATTGCCGACTATTCTTAACAGAGTATTTATAAGTATAATATCCATAAAAAAACAACTTTGTACTTATTCTTATATTATACCTCACTCGTATCACTGGTGTCACGGATGACCGAGTCCATTGCTCTTGATGAGAACAATGTCTAATCACACCTTTTTTGTTACAAGTTTTGGTCAATGGATGAAAGACTGAAGACACTGATGAATGGGTTCCTATGTAGGTGATCTCATATTTTATGCAAGCTTTATAAAAACCTGAAAAAGTGTGATTTGGCATATTGTTCCCCCATGAACAATGTGCTCAGTCATGCGTGACACCAGTGATTCAAGTGATTGAAAGAGAAAGAGTCGCTCTTTATAGATATTACAGTTATAAATCTCTATAATAAAGATAATTGAGACTATTGTCCTTCTAACAAAGACTTCCC
>JZLH01S0153734.1:31597-53453 GCA_001188425.1 Eucidaris tribuloides
CCGTGATGAATTTCTACTCTTCTGGCAGCCCCGCGGTTCTGGACCCTACAGCTGTTACCGTAACAAGTGCAGTGAGGATAAGTTGCTCATTCTGCTCACACTCTAACTTAGTTTGTTAAGAATATTTAATGTAAAGCCGTGATGAATTTCTACTCTTCTGGCAGCCCGGTTCTGGGACCTACAGCTGTGTACCGAACAAGTGCAGGAGGTATAGTTCTCATTCTTGGCGTCACATCTAATTATGTTTGTTAAATATTTAAGTAAAGGGGAATTCTAGACTGTTAGCAAGTTGCTTTGAATAGATGCAGAACAATTGGTACACACATTAATGAAAATTTGAAAAAAGTGAACAATTTTTGAAAAGTGTTATAATCATTACTAATTGGGAACACTGTACTCTTGTATATGCACAATATTACTGCATTTTAATTTTCTCTAAGGAAACATTTTCTTTACTTCTGTATTCCATGAATGTTCTAACAAAGACAATTTTTGCTTGATTTCCCATGAGAAGTTTGAACATATAAGAAAACGCATTTTGTTTGTAAAACAAATGGCTGGTTGCTCATATAGAAGAGTACAGTGTTGCCAATTTGAAATGATGGTTGTAATATTGCAATTTGTTTTGTTTTTTCAATGTTGTAAGAGCTTTGAAGTGTGTTTACCTTTGTATGACCTCGAAAACAACAATATTACCTCCACACAAATTAAAAAATTACTACAGACATTTCGCAACGTAAAACTGCTAGCTGGGAAGTGACTATTGGTATAAACTTATTGCGTTTTATAGTGCCATCAGCCGCTCAGAACATGGTTGTAGAAGTCCTTACTTCGTCCAGTGTCAAGGTCACATGGTCACCACCCCTTGAGGTCAATGGCCCGCTGAGTGACCTTCAGTTTAGGGTCTTGTACTCCATACCGAGCCAGGATTCGCGGACGGACTTTGCCGACACTGTCAGGGTGGACAATGATACATATTCTGTGACGATTGGTCAACTGCTTGCTCAATCAGCCTATGCATTTACAGTGAGTAAAAATTCTCTTTGAGTAATTCTGACTCTGTAACTCAAAATTTGCAAAGGGGGGGGGGGGGGGGTGGTAGTTGTTGGAGGGACTAAATTACTTACCAGTACATTCATTTCAGTTTGGAAATGATGTTGTAGCTGTCTATTTGATTTTTTTTTTGCTGTATAGTCTGACGTGTTGGAACCTTTCTTCTCAAGATGTTAAGTTCAAAATTCATTTAAGCTTTTATTTCATTTACGATCATGGTGAAAATTTGGATAAAAATTACAGTAGAATTTGATAAAATGCAATAATGTGATTTTTTTCAATCATGTGTGTGACAAGAACACATTTCGTACCAAACAATGGCTAAGATGTTGCTGAAAAGAACTCTTTGTGAAACCATGACTGTGATGCTGCGTAGTGGCAGGGTTCCCGCGGTCATGGTAAACCTGGAAAAGTCATGGAATTTTGAAAATGTTTTTCCAGGCCTGGAAAAGTCATGGAAAATGCATAATTATTAAAAAGTCATGGAAAAGTCCTGGAATTTCTTAAATTTGTATGGTTTTTGCCTTTTAATGATCTTCTTTTCATATTTTCTTTATTTTAATGGAAATACTTTTTACACTAACCACATAAATTTTCATGAATTTGCTGTGCCAAAAAGGTCCTGGATTTCTAAAATTTATTTTGGAAAAGTCATGGAATTTATTTTTGTAAAAGGTGCAGAAACACTAAGTGGGTAGTTAATTGCTTGTGAAAATAAACTTTCTGAAAATGACAAGAATTTTCTTTCACAAGTATGTCTCTGGACCATGAACCATGTATGGTGAATAGTTTGTGGTAAATTTTGTATTATTAAATCAAAAGAGTATCAATCTTGTAGTTACTTTGGTGTATTGATGCTACAAGTCCTTTAACATTTCTTTAAAACAAAAATATACATAGGTGGAGTCATACCAGGCCTCCCTACCAAGTAATATGTTCAGTTCCAGTACCACCCAGCAGGCCACAACATTCCAAGTCCCGGCCATGGTCCAGAGTGTAGCGACGACCAGCGAGAGTCTTTCTGTGATGTGGACAGCCCCTGATGATGGGAGTGCTGAGTTTTACCAGATTGAGTACAGAGTGCAACAGGTATTGTGATAGCACTACCATATATTGGCCAATTCCCAGAGTTGTTCACAGGGCAGTGATATTATTGAAAGCAATTGAAATGTCTCAAAAAACACCCAGATGGCCTTTGCAACAAATACAAATTTTATAATGATACTGCTCACTTCATACTTAACTGCAAGATATATAATAGGAAAAATAAGCATGGAAAATTTGATAAAAATGTTGAATGCCACAACAAAATAATAGACACTTAAACATACATACCCACAGACAAATGAAGTATATGGCTGTACACCATAATGAATATTAAGAGTTTAACATTGGAAAATATGAAGTACAGGTAAGACCTGATGTAAGTAAGTCATGAAATAGTAATCACCGGGGTTGTTGGATTTAATTTATCAAGTAAAATTGCAACCAGTTTGTCTGTTTATGATGTGTACTCCCCCTGATAATAGAAACACCAAGTTTACCGGGTTCTGTACAGAATGAAACCATTGCAGCATAAATCAATTAGTTTTTGGAGAGATTTATTCAAAAACAAAGAAATACATATTGGTCATGCTAGAAAAATGGTGGAAAAATCATGAAATGTTCAAGATTTTTTTTTTTCCATTTTGTGTGGGAAGATCTGAAAAATGTAAAGTTTTGTTCTGGATGAAGAATTAATTCAAATATTAACAAATTACCCCCTTTTCCAATGAATGGGGATCATGTTTGGTTATTCAAGAATATGTATGGATAAAGTATTAAATAAAAAATATAATAAATACAAAACTCGCTTGCATTAAAGGCACTGTATAACAATGTTTCCAGTTTAAAAAATCTGAACTACTTGATTCCTCATGCTACTAGTGTCTTTGATACAGTCTAAAAATGAAGCCCTGAAAAAATTGCAGTGTAAAACAATCCTTTAGTGCTTTAAAAAAGTGAAAATCATTGAGAGACCATTCCAGCTTTTCTTCATAGACTGCTGTGTTGCAGAATTTCCTATCGCCCGATATAAAATTAATATGCCAATTTGTATCTACACATATTGTACTAGTGACAGCATAACTGTCCAAACTTTTGTGTTCTAGGGTGTTTATTTGTCCATTCAAACACTGTCAGATATGTCAGATAGAAAAGTTCGACAATTTTTAAACGGGTCTTCCACAGTGTTATATAGTGTCTTTAATTGTTGGTTAACTTTCAAACTATTATTAGACATATTCCTCTTCGAAATGCCTGTCATAACACTTGTTATTCAGTCACTAATGTGCATTTGTATTGGTTATTTTGTGTTTATAATGAAAATGTATCAGTTTATGTGGGCAAATGTCTCTAGGTCGCTGTACAGAAAGAATTGGACAAAAATAACGACATCTAACCCTCATTCTTCAAACTTGTTTGATTTTCTTGATTCACAGTCGGGAGGTGCATGGCTGGAAGCCCTCAGTGGGAATGCAACATCAGGTATGCAATACAACGTGACTATTGGGGAGGGGGTGACCAGTCCCCTGACCCCCTACACCTTCTACGAGGTCCGTACCATGATTCGTTACACGTCGGGTCTTGAGTACACATACACTGGGAATGAGGACATCTTGTCCGTTCAAACAGATGGTGAGTGTGCATTTGACATCGTAACATGTTGGCGGTGTATTTTGCTACAGGGCTTGTTTGACAATTTCGTCAGCAGTGAGAGATATGTTCAAAAGTGGGAAAAATATTATGATTCATTCTGCAGGCTGGGTGAAGTTCATTGTGAAGATGAACTTTTATCTTGCTGCATTTTTAGATAGACCTTGTATATTGTTTATTGATGTCCTAAAAATTGTATGCATTTAAACAATTTCATTACTGAGAAGTTAATAACAATTTGAATTTTTGGGGCCCTCCATAAGTAAAGTTCATAGATATGTGTGCTAGCTGATCACTTCAAAACTCAAGACATGTCATTCAAAACAAATTTTGGTCCGTCTGGTATTTGTTGTTTTCCTATGTCTGTTGTGACAATACTCTCCAACGTTTGATAGGGATTTGCAAGCATCTGATGACTGGGGTAATAACTGTGTAAGAGCGTAGAGATGTTGTACCTCATATAAGTAGCATATAAATATAGAAAGATCATCTTTATTATTCAAAAAGTGACAGAAGAACAGTTACAAGTGATAGACATAAAGATGTTTATGAAAGAACCCAGGACTATGACAGATATTGAAAGAATAATATAACATCACTTCGAATGCTGTCATAGGCAGGGTAAAAGAAAAGAATACAACATAAATAGGTAGATATATCTAAGCACTTAAATTAGAAACATACAACCAGAAATAGAATTATATCATTATGATTATTTTTCCTAACTTCTTTGGGAAGAGTGTCATATTTTGTATGATTTGTTTTCTTCTCCAGCCACGGGACCCTCAGCTCCAGGGATGCCTACAGTCAGTGAAACAGGAACAAGTCCTGTTACTTTCCTGGTAGACTGGACTGTCCCTGTAGCTAATGGACCAGGAACTCTGATGTACAGGCTTGATGCCAGGTAGGAAATAGTTCTAGATATTTTAATGATGATATGTTGGTGATGTGGTTTTACCTTATGTGCATTTCCAGATCAAGATTTAATTTGAAAAAGTACCACTGGAAACTTGCCGAAAATTGGTGAACTGTAATATTATCGCCATTGCAAAAATGTCTCACTGAAAACTTTCAGAGTTTACTTGTACTTTTTTGTCCGAAGTGCTTTGAAGCAATGTATCTAATTTCATTCTCTGTCAGTTCTTTAGGTGTTCCTCTACCAAGATATGAATACTTTATTGTGGATGATTATGCAATTACCATGCATTTTACAGCTGAAGAATAACAACCACTACATTATCAAGATTTGTATAGCATGCCACAGTTGATAGATAGGATTGTGCAGAGAATTATTAGATATACCTCCATGAACTTTCTGACCACACCTAAAATGTCGCAGGAAGTTTCTTGATGTATGGGAATTTTTCTACTAAGTTGTGGAAAGTTTCGCGGGAATTTTGTGTTCATGCTACCAAAATTTATTTTAATGAAGTGAAACTGTGTGAGGATTGCTGTAAGTGTGAAAATCTCTAATATAGGAATGCAATAGGGACCCCTGTGGTCACAGCTTGGTTTCTATAGATTAATGTGGACCCACTCAGGGATACTGTTTTGTCTCGGGATTAGAAGGTATTATTTACTTGTTGACTTCTTTTTAATAAGCAGTGTCATTTTAATCATTTTTTTTAACAAGTGGTTTTTATCATTGCTGTGATATTATCTCCATCGTAAAATCTTGATTTTAACAATACAGACCTATGGCAACTGGAGCCTGGCAGCAAGTCTATGACGGCCCTGAAACATCCTGGATCCTTGTCGACCTGGATACAGGAGAGACTTATAGCTTCCGGGTCAAGGCACGGAATGACCTCTTTGAGGGGCCATATAGTCCCAGCAGTGCAGGCACCTTTGTACCAAATCCAAACCGTGAGTTGCATGCTTTTAGTAGTTTCTGTTTTGTGAATAATAGGTCCACTTTATTGTTTCAGAGACAAACTTTTCTGTGAACTCAAAACTAGTTTTAACTGTTCATGTGCTTTATATCAGATCTCATCCTGCCATGGTATTTACAAAACATTAAAGGCTGTGTTTTGTATTTGCGCACCGAACAATTTATATTCAGTTCTGATCCAACTACAGACAGGTACATAAAAATGTGGTGTTAAAGTGATAGGCTAACATTGTGGAGCTTCAATATAAAAAATTGTCAAACTTTGATATCTGAGCTACAGAGTAGTGTTCAAATGGACAAATAAACACCCTAGAATACAAAAGTTTGGAAAGTTACACTGCCAATGGCAAGTTATACATGAATAAACAATAAAACTCGGGGCGAGTTTTATTAACCTAGGTGTACACACAGTAAGTCTATGGGAGAAAATGGGCAGGTGAATCCGATCAACTTACAATTTTCACTTTTTTAAAGCACTAAATAATCATTTTGAAATACAAATTTTTTCAGGGCTTCATTTTTAGACCTTATCAAAGACACTGGTAGCATGGGGAATCATGTAGCTCAGATTTTTTTAACTGTGGTAAATGTTAGCCAGTGGCTTTAAAAATTTTGAATTTATACATTATAAGGTTTTTGAAATAAAAACAATAAAATAAATCATTTGAAATAAGGTCTTTGAGTCTGGGTACACAATCAGTCCAGAAATATGCGTCATGTTACATACATTATTACATACATTATTACATACATGTACCTCTATCCCCCCCCCCAAAAAAAAAGTAGAATAGAAATAATGTGCTTTTAAACTAATGATGACTGATGCTGATTTCTGAGTTCAGTCCTTATTCTAGATACTTTTTTGTGTAAGTTAACCTATAATTCTATAGTACAGCAATTTATTCAATTAAGCGAAAACTAATTTACATTGAAAACAAATTGACAGAATGCATGACAGCAAGAAATCAGTAAGTTGCCAACTTGTCATTTCAAATATCAAATGATTGTTCTGAAATCTGAGCAGCATGAAACTTTCTTTTGTAAAGTTGGTTTCCTGCCAAATTTTCACTGATGTTTAATCATGAGAAGATATAACTGATGTTAAAATCTGTATTATACTTAGTGTCTGAGAGGATATTGTGCATACTGTGTGCTGTATAAATTATCTACTTTTTCATAAATTGTGAAAGCATAACCTCCATAACCCTTGGTTCATGATTATCAATATTTCCCTCTCTCTATTCCACAGCACCTGACGCCACCCTCTTCATTGTCATAGGTGTCGTCGTGGCTGTCCTGGTTATTGTAGCCTTCGTTATTATTTTCCTTGGTAAGCATCTTTTGATATTATTTAATTAACTTGTTCTATCCTGTTGGAAATGATAACGTATTTAACATCCAAATGTACTTGGGAACAAAAGTACAGAAGTACTGCTGAAGGGATTTTAACGATACCTGGACCGAGAATAAAACAATGGGCAAGGGTGAAATTATTAGATTTGGGGCCAAAGGGTCAAAGGCCAAAGGTTAATGAACTTTGTACCAAAATACAATTTTCTATCTGTATCTTCACTCAGGGATGGTATTATTGATATAACTTTTTGAATAGACAAAAGGCAAAAGGCAAATAATTTTGTAGAATCAAAGGGGTTAAAGGTCAATGAATGTCCCAAATGACCATTTTATGCCTCCATTTTCAAGTAGGGATGATGGTTACTGATATGATTTGGTGTATAATATTCTGCCATGTTGGATTTGCTTATGCCTGGTAAAGTGAAATTTTTACCAGATCATGGGAATTGAATGGCCAGACAAGACAAAATTGCTGTGAACTTGTTCTCAAATTTCAATTACAGTATCTGTTCTATGATTGTATAAGTTATTTTTTAAGCCCTTGTGTTGATCCTATCTCAGTTCAAACCCCCCCCCCCCTTATTATCTTTTTCTCAAAAGAAACTTTTTTTTTCTTTTTTCTGTAGTTTGTCGACACAAAAGGCAACAGAAAGACTGGGAAACTGGTGGTCAGTTCAGAGAGGATTTAGAACTGGCTCAACTGAGGAACTACCCAAATACCATCATACGACAAGATAACTCCAACTATGCTGTCAGGTTAGTATATAAATCTTTGGGCCACACTGTACCCACCTCCTTGCTGCAACCATTCCCTCAAATAAGGCATGATGCCAGAATTATTCCAATCATTCCTACGATGAGAAATGATTTAAATGAAACTATGATCTTTGAATGGTTCTGACATGGTAGAATGATGGTCTTTTGACTCCCCTGCAGGAAAACAGTAGACTGCAGGTAATCCGGCTGTTCCTCAGCGGAGGAACGGTGGCCTGCCGGTTGGAGACCTAATAATACCTCAATCATTCCTCCACATTAGAATGCTGAAATCCTGCAGTGTGTTATGATTGTTAGGGACGAAATAGTTTTTCATTGGCATGGGAACTATTGAAATAATTCTGATGTCGTGCCTAAAACATTTGCAAATTTGTCTTCAAATTTGCTCTGTGGGACCCTGTTGACTGACAACATTGTACAGGATAACAACATCATTTTCCAATGAATTCAGGATTACAATTACTTTCTGTAACAACAAGGAAGAAGTATGGTGAATTTGGTCACAAATGTCTGTAGACTGGCCATCAACTATTGACATGACAATAGTGAAAATCACACCCAATCTGAGTTGCCGTATGATAAGTAAAATGATAACTGTTAATGACACCAGAATATGATAATATGAGTTAAATAGCAATATGACGCTCCATTATCAAATCTGTTGTATATTGCATTTATATAGCAAGTTGTTTAAAATAAAAACTTGGTTTACACATGTTATGCATATGTAAGCAGTTAAATATATCTATGTGAAGGTATGGCACTCTCCTCATGATGAATAAGTTAAAGGGACCGAATCGTGGCTGTTGATGTTTTGCGAAACCGGTTTGATGCACGCAGCAGCGCACTGGCTGACTGTGTATTCAGTATACGACCAATGAGAAGCAGTGAATCAGTGGAGGTCCTACTTAATTTACCGAAACGTGCGGAATTGATTATTCGGGCTCTTTCGTAAAAGCGTGCGTGTCCATCGCAGTCCGCTGAGTACTGCAACGAAATAAACATTCCACGTTCACCGCGTATACAGTATGTAACTCGAAACGGAGCTAGCGAACAGGGTGACGGCCTTCAGTTTTGTTCTCATCAGGCCGGTCGATGGCCACGATTCAGTCCCTTTAAAAAAAAATTGCATTAAAGATACCAATATGAGAGGTAAATATCCTTTTCAGATGTAAAAGATTAAATGTTTTGTTTCTTTGATGAGTATATAAAGTAGTAGATATTTTTTGTTGCTCCCAATGTACTTGTAAATCATAAGGATATCAAGCATTTTACTGAGTACAAACTAGGACTAAAGACAGTCATATTTAAACTGCATCATGTGCACTCTTTAGACTCTGACGCACAAATGAATGGGAGGAAGACATAACAAAAGTGGAGTAATAAGTGTGGTGTGAAAATAGCAAGCGCTGATCAGCTGGCAAAACATAACCGTGAATCAGACTTAGTACACAGTCTCTATTAAGTCGTATTCAAAACAAAGTAAAAAAAGTAGCAAGAATTTGCACAGATTCCTTTTGTCTGCACAATGCAAGATCAGTAAGCCTGATGAATGTTGCTTCAATCATCCATAAATGAGCAGTACTCTAAGCCTTGCTGACCACAATAAATTGCGAGGGGCTGAAGTGTTTGGCGAAAGCGCAATTGGCCGACAAATGGTGGACGATAGCCGAGCTGTTGTTGGTACCATGTGTACAAAATGATTACAACATGATAAGAAATTAATGAAATTAAAGGTAAATGACATGATTGGGGGTAGTCTTCAACTTGGGCTGAAACTACTCTAGAATCAAGTAAACTATGCAAGGATTCTCCTGTGAAAATCTTGTGGTCAAATGTTGACTCATTCTAAAATAAATAATGTCAACATCACTTGTAGCACAGAAACCTGCTGTGTGGCTCTCTATGGGGCTTATTTTTATCGTACCCGGCAAAACATAAGATATTTCTATGTTTATGCTTGATTCTCCTTAAGTAAACAAATTACAGACAAATCTTCCCAGCTGGGAGATCCACTCCTGCTAGTGTATAGTTGGTGTACATTTCAACTCATTTGGTTCTTGAGGCACTTTCAAGTGTTCCCAATCATGTCACTAACCTTTAATTAAATTACTCTTTCTTTCAATGGCTCAAACATTCTGTTTTCACTC
Source organism: Eucidaris tribuloides (assembly GCA_001188425.1). Taxonomy (NCBI): domain Eukaryota; kingdom Metazoa; phylum Echinodermata; class Echinoidea; order Cidaroida; family Cidaridae; genus Eucidaris; species Eucidaris tribuloides. The sequence continues at coordinate 41,513 of JZLH01S0153734.1, forward strand.
TTACAGAGGTGATAACGGACAGGAAGTGATCCTTCCCATCTTCCCACGGGAACGTCTCAAGCTGATCACCTTCCTGGGCAGCGGTGCATTTGGAGAGGTATTTGAAGGCAATGCACTCAACATTTTAGGAGAAGGAAGTGGAGAAACCAGGGTGGCTGTGAAGGTAAGAGTCTAAGAGTCCAGGAATTTGTTGTTGGAGTGACTTATTTTAAGCCATTTAACAGATCCATTTTGAATGGACTTACAGGCTGTGTTTTTGATTTGCACACCATTTCGTTTTTGCTCAGATTTGATTCACCGAAAGATAGGTACACAAAAGAGTACTGTTGAAACTTTATGATTAATAAATTCAAATTTTTGAAATATAAATGATAATGATTTGAATTGTTGCTCAAGTCATATTTTGTGATGGTAGTCTAGGTTTTAGACACTAGATACAGCTTTCACCTACTCATTTTGAATTTGATAGAGTCCAACTGTAGCACAGATTGCTTGACAGTTGTCCAACTCTACTGGTTTGAGTTTTTGACCTTGTAAGACCCATGATCAGCAGGTATTCAGTTTTCACTAGATGATACAAAAATTATGTCTGGCAGTCAGAGTAATTAAATGGTATTAAAATTCAGTGAGTGACGTTAACCTCATTGAATTTGTGTTTTTATTAGTGCTTCATTGCATGAAAGCTGACTTTTCAGTCCCACAGCTTTAGTAAGAGGTGACGATTTATGTGAATCTTTTACATTATAAATGATTTTAGCATATTTGGTTGATGAGTTATTTTTAGTGTGTGCAAATCATGGGTACAATCTTTAAAGGTATGCTATCCAATTGCTCTTTTAATCTGAGTTACATGTAATTTCAGTGTACTTTTATGTGTTTGTAATCCAAGATTTATTTCAGTGTTTTTAATCTGAGTTTGATTTGAGGTGGGATAGACAATTTGTTTGGATACGTGTATGTACTGATTAAATATTTCACTGCATATTACTTGGATCCTCTCTTCTCATACAGACATTACGAAAAGGAGCAACTGACCAAGAAAAGGGGGAATTCCTGAAAGAAGCCACATTAATGGGGTGAGTATTTCTAGTGTGAAACCACCTTTTAACCTGTTGACTACGAGATTCCTTAAATCTCCATAGACTTTGTGCAGGGCCCATCCGGTTCCCGTAAGCAACGGGTTAAGAAGCATAATGGCTTATATCCCTTCCGGACCAAGGTTAGCCTCTTGGTAGAATCTACAGGACATCTCTGTGAACCGTTTGGTCTCAAAGAACATTCAGGGTAGCTGACTGGGTAAGTCCCATTAAAGATTAAGAAAAATGTACCTTTGACAAGGGTGTGATAAGCTAATGTCACAGATGGACATTTTAAAAAATGACCATTATTGAAGGGCTAAGGAAAAAAAGTGACGATATGAAGGGTTGCTTTAGGATTTATTGTGGAGGCTATCACTAGAGGTACTGAGTAATGCTAAACTTTCCTTAGGCCTTCAATAATGGTCATTTTTAGAACTGTCCGTCCGTGACATTGACTGATCACACTCACGATCAGAATTACTTTCAGAAGTTTCCTGGGAGTTTCCAGGTAAAACTTGGTTTAAAACTCTGTCTCTGGTGAAAGTCATAAATCAGTTTTGCATCAAGAGTGCAAATTACTAGAAGAATTTGTCTGTGTCGTGGTGGTTTATGTGAATTTTTGGTGTAGACATTTGATGAAACTTATATATTCGCAATAAACGAGCATTACCATCTGTTACCAGACCTCACTACAATCAGGTGTAACAAATTTGGCGTGGCAGTACAAATTTTTTTTTTTCCCTGGGATGTGTCTCTCACTCTCTTGGTGAAGTTGGTCTGAAAAAGGTTTTAAATGAGACCTTGGATTCTCTTAGGGCGAGAGCTAGCTACTTCTCAATTTACCCCATCGCACCCAAAAGATTTGACCCCTCAAAATTACTTAGACTATCTATGTGAATGAAAAAAAGATTTGTCAGCTGGACACCAGTGGTCGGGTTTGGTCCCTAGACCGAATTTAAGGGGGTTCATTTACCTAGTCCCACACATAGATTAGTGGGTATATTTGGCGTCTTCGTGACCTGTATATTGCATGCGTGCGACGCGGAGCGCATTTTGTCTGTATGCGCACGCGTAATTTCATTTCATTGCGCAATGTTATGTATAAACATCATTGATTACGCGCGCGCATACAGACAAAATGCGCATCGCGTCGCACGCATGCAGTATACAGGTCACGAAGACGCCAAACATACCCACTAATCTATGTGTGGGACTAGGTAAATGAACCCCCTTAAATTCGATCTAGGGACCAAACCCGACCACTGGTGTCCAGCTGACAAATCTTTTTTCATTCACATAGATAGTCTGAGTACCTCTGAAGGATCAAATCTTTTGGGTGCGATGGGGTAAATTGAGAAGTAGCTAGCTCTCAGACTATCTAGACCGACATTCTTAATTTTAATCCAAATTAAGCAGCAGATCTGCTTGTTTACGTACAGTGTTCCTATTGATCTTTATAACTTTCCCCCCAATTTCATACTTGTGTCTGATGACAGTAACTTCAAGCATCCCAACATCGTGTCTCTGATGGGAGTGTGCCTTGACAACGACCCACAATACATCATTCTGGAGCTGATGGAAGGCGGTGACCTCCTGACCTACTTACGGGCTGCGAGGGCCTCCTCTGCTGCCGCCAACAAGCTGAGCCCCCTGGACCTGATAGAGATCATTCTGGATGTTGCCAAGGGATGCGAGTACCTGGAAGAACTGCACTTTGTTCACAGGTAAAATATTGTAGTGAAAATGACAGGATGTCACTTGCATTATGGGTCAAGACTATATTTAAATTTTTTTACTCCAAACATTTACATCTTTTTATACATGCACAATCGAATAATTATGAAATTTACAAGTGCAATCTTTTTGTTAATGTATAGATTTGAATGTGGTTAGATATCTGAAGTTGAAACAAAGAATGTTTAGTTCTTATTCAGATGAATAAATGTTTATTGGTAAAATAAAAATTTATATTTGTAATTGAATTTGAGTTGAATTTATGAGTACTGATTCTGTGCTCGTAAATACATACAGATGATAACAAGTAGTAAATCACACTTTTATACCTTGGTCATTTTTAATCATCAATACTCAATATTAAATTTTGGTAAATTGTAAGAAATGTTTTAATTAATCTCTACAGAGATCTTGCCGCTCGAAACTGCCTAGTCTCCACCAAGCTGTATGATGCCCATATCCGTGTGGTGAAGATAGGTGATTTTGGACTGGCGCGTGACATCTACAAGAATGACTACTATCGCAAGGAGGGTGAGGGCCTCCTACCGGTACGTTGGATGGCACCGGAAGGACTAATGGATGGTTACTTCAGCGTGCAGTCCGATGTGTGGTGAGTAATGGACGGTAACTTCAGCATGCAGTCAGGTGTGTGTTTAGGCAAATACCACCAGTATGCCAGTAGATGATGATTAATGATTGTGAAAGGTAATATTGCTAGATTTGGGGGTGGGAGGGGAGAAGGTCACCTCCCAAGAAATGACCATCTGATGTTTCTGCCGGATGCTAGTTGTAGTTTGGAGTTCAGGGGTGTGCAACAGTCAAACCGCCTCCCAACCCCAATTTCAGATGTAAAATATCCAAAAAATTATGAGAGAAACTAATTTAATTTAGTGACATATAATGGTGCTAAATTATAAAAGCTTTCATATGCCAACAGTAAAATTCTGAATATAGTACAAGATATAATTGACACAAAATAAGAGTTACTGATTCATGTCTTTGAGCATGACACATTAACCAAGCTGCTGAGATTTGGACAACTTGTAATTTCTGAATTTATATATCTGTGCACTTATAAACAAATCAAATAAAACTGTATTTCTTCCCTTTTTGTCCTGCAGGGCCTACGGTGTCTTGGTCTGGGAGGTGATGACCAAGGGCCAGCAGCCCTATCCAGCCCGGTCCAACGTAGAGGTCTTGAAATATGTGACGTCTGGAGGCAGGCTGAACAGACCAGATAGTTGCCCTGAAGACATGTGAGTTAGATGCAAGGTCAAAGGTTATGAGAAAATGCCACATGGTCACAACAAGTGACCTGTCATTATTGCAGTTTTATAAGAATTGAAAGATTGTGGTCTTAACCCATTGACTGTGAGATTCTGAAAATCCCATAGACATAACATAGGACACATTGGGTTTCAGTAGTCAATGGGTTAATTTACAGTGTCATATTGGTTTTTGTTCAGATTTGATCCAGGTGGAGAAAGATAAATTGAATGACCGTGTTCAACATTTGGGATTCATCTGTCTTATTAGTTTTTGAGATATAAACAGTAAATCATTTAAACAAGGGGTATTTGCATGCTCTACTTTTGTGTGTGTGTGTGTGTACAAATAATCTGGATTCTAGATCCAAAGATGTTAGTTTATCTGCTGAACTTGATAATCCACTAATCTGTGTATAGCAGGTGCTGTGTGGTACTGGTTTAACTGCACTGGTGTGGATATTTAACCTTGTATGCTTTAATCGGCAGGTATTTAGATTTCAACAGATGATACCTGAATCATATCTGGCAGTCAAAATATTGTTAATGTCATGTAACACTTTTCAAATTCCAAGTGTCTTTCAGATGTTTGATTTGATTTAAAGTTTAACAGGCCTAAATTACATAAAAACAGGCAGGTCTGTACAGTGTATATCAAAACTTTGAAGTTAAAATGTGTAATATGTTTTTTTTCTCTTTGTGTATAGATACCAAATTATGCTGAAGTGCTGGGCGAAGTCTACAGAGGACAGACCATCATTTAAGTTGATCCGGGAGATGGTGCAAGATTTCAGACGCAAGTCGGGTCCAACAGGACGGGACAACTTTGGATTTGAGAGTCAGTATAATTCTTAAAGTGAAATAACTCTGAAAAGGCATTGAAATGATTGGGAGAAGTAAAAAGTGCCTCAAGAACCAAACTGGTTGAAACATATATCAATATATACACCTGCTGGAATTTATCTCCTGGCTGGAAGAATTAGTCCTGAATGTGTTTACTAGTGGAAAACAATAGCTTATATACCAGTATCTGATATTATGGTACCCTGATAGAAATTGATCTCATACAAAGCCTAACAAAAAAATCTCCTTCCACATTGACTGACGGTGATTGTTTAAAAATTGATAAATATTTGGCCATAAAATTTAGACAAGCAGAAGCCAGGAACAGTGTACTTGATTCTAGAATAATGTTATCCCAAAGTGAGGCCTTCTCCCAAACATGTCACTGTCCTTTAATGTGTCATGTTGCAAATAGTGTTGTGTAGTACAAAACTTGTAAAAAATGGTGTACCCCTTTTAAAAGTGTACTTTATATCTCAATGTCATGAATACTTTTAATGTTATAAGAATTTTTGCAAAGTTATGTTTTATTAGGTCAATAGAAATAATGAATTGAACAAAAATTATGACTTTACTTTCCTTTTCACTTACCTCTATAAACTTTACAAATGTTTTTGATGTAATGATTATGACTGGAGACGGTAGAGCACACATTTAGCTTTCAAGTGATACCACAGCAGGAGGTAGGACCACACAGGTTAAAACTGTAAAACTGTTAACTGTTAACCTGATAACCTTGTTTGAGTGAAGCTATAATAAAATAAATTGATTATATGTTGACATAATATATTTCTGTTAACCTTCATAATTGTTTACAGCACAGTAAATGTTTTGCTTTTTCCTTTTGTGCAGATGATAGTAAAGTCAACTACTCTGCCGTCAAGAAGGACATTCCACCCGAGATGGAAGACTACCTCTTACCAATGGACAGCAAGGGCGCCATCGCTAAAAAACCACTCAACATAGAACTACCGCCTGACATAGACTATGACGAGGCCGACAAGAAATTTGAAGAGGAAAGCTTGAAGAAGAAAGATAGAGGGAAAGGAAGCAAGAAGAAGAAAGATCCGACGAGTAGTCCGTTCAGCAGCCTGCGAGGGCGACTGCCTGGTGCCACGGGAGAAGCCAGTCGGCCACGACTTGAGGCAGCATTGGAGAATTTGACCAACCACCAGGATCGAAGTCCTGATATTGAAGACCGGTATCTGATGTATCCAGTGGGGTCAGTCAGTAAAGCGACAGGTGCTAAGATGGCGACTCCGGACTCATCGCTGAGTAGGGCAACAGGGGCGCAATTAGCTGGTGAGGCGGGTGAAGGCCCGAGTGGGTATGCCCGCGCTGATGTAAGTCTTGGCCCAAACGTGCTCTCGGCAAGCGTTGCCGCGAACGGTGATGCACCAAATAGGACTGAAGAGCATGAAACGAAACCAAGGAGGCATCCTAATCCATTCCGGGCCACATCGCTGGAGGAACTAGACGGCTATGATAACCTCACATTAGGGGCTAGTGCAGGTGTAACTACAGCCGACTATGCAAATGTATGATCATTCCAAAGTAATTACTAAAGACTTTTAAAGGCATATTTAGTGTCTGTCATACATACATGTAACTCATTGAATGGAAGTACTCTAGTTCTAGTATTTATGTATTGCATAAATTTGGAAGGGGATGTGGTGTTTTATGTGGGCGTTTACCAAAAGTTCCATTTAATGATTACTATTTTTATTGATAAGGTATATTTTCATAATTTTGAAGCCAATGCACAGTCAAAGTAAAGATTGAAGTTGTGAAAAACAGTTTTTTCTTCTAGTGTGCTACTCAATGTGTTGCATGACATGAATTATTTTTCAGGTAAGCTGACCAAACTTGAAGTACTATTTAAAATATTTTTATCAGATAAATTTTACAACAAAGTACTATATGTCTTTTCTGTGTGAAAATGTTTTGTACTATATGTGTTTCTATTCCTTTCCCCCCCCCCCAAAAAAAATATATATATGATTTAAAAAGACAATAGTAAAAGGCAGATATTGCAACTATTGGTTGTTTGATTGTTTTTCAAAGTGAATAATCTGGTGCTTATTTCAACATTGATGCATTAATTTTACCTTTTTGTCTATGAACATATTCATTTAGACAACTGGAAATGTATATGAAATCATTTGTAAATTACAAATCCTCAAATATCAGTATGTAAGTATTTTAGCAGATCACATAATGCAAGTCTGCCAGTGTTACTGTGATTACAAATTCAGTTCTGCACCGAAGAATGACATATATAAATATGACAACAACAACAATAAAGATAAAAACCGAGTAACCTAAACCCAGCTTTGCTGGGGAAATAAACCTGCAAAAGCTTTGCATATTTCTGCTTTAAAGGCAGTGGATCTCATTTGCAAACATCCCTGCAGACCAGGAAAAGATAACCCATGCCCCTTAGGCTATTGATGAAGGGCGTGTCTGTGAAATCTGGGGGTCAGTAATTACCTCAAATTTGAAAAATGCAAAAGAAAAACAATAGCCATTTAGTGTACGTTCTATGGTAGGAATTTTTTTCTCGCGAGAACAAATTTCAAATCAGAGTCTAATGGTCACTATACATGTAATTCGACTAGAAATTGAGTTTCTAGCTCCTATATTTTGCTAAAGGTTCCCAGATGGCATTTTCTTCTGAATGCCATTGTATTTACACAATGTTAATTTTTAGGCATGCAAAAGAGATGCCCTGCCTTTTAAGGAAAACATTCCAAAAGATATCAGTACTTATTTATTTTCAATTTACACACTATTATTCTGCAGAATTTCAGGATTTAACAATGCCAGGCCCCTGTAGATTCTGTCTTATGATGTGATTATTTTCAGCATTAATCCATCACAGTTGTACATGATGCAATGTTGTGCTTGCTAGGTAATCATATTGTGTTGTGTCATGGCACCACTCAACATACACATAATTTTCTTTCAAAAGCAAATGATTCGGTAATAGGGGATACAGTCAAAATCCCATGACGTAAAGTGGCTTTCTATCAGATTATTGCCTTTTCACATTTTTTGGTATATATATCAGGCTTTTAGACCAAATTGTTTTCATATTTATTAAAATTTTAATGTTACCATATTTATTAAAACTGTAATGTTAACCTATTTATCTTTTTGTTAAACTCTTATTTTTCTTATCCATTCCCCACTCTTTGTTGTGTATCATGTTCATCTTTGTGGCATGGGACCAAAATAGATTGCATATTGTTGTTTTCCTTTTTATTCAAACCAAATGTCGCCATATTTGTCCATGTTAATGTATTTCCTAAACATTTTTCATTTTGGTAATTTATTATACATAAGAAAGACATTGTTTGATATAGGTCGATGTACATGCTGTGTAGTTTGTAATGTGTGTTTTCTGGCTCGGTACTTGTCTAGCGTAATATGCTGCGTTGTAGTTGTTCAAGTGAAATTGAAATCAAGTTCAAATGTGTTAGATGCTTTAAATCAAATCACAAAGTATATGTGTGCTGGTCATGCATTTTATAAAATTCTGCATTTTGTTGATTTTCAACATTAATGAAATATCATAACCTTGAACAGTTCAGATTAAAACATTAAAACATAAACCAAGTCCAATGAGGACTTGTCTATAAAGACCACTAAATGTGACTCACTTGAGTGTACTTTAAAGACAAAGGCTAATATTGTGAAACTTCAATATAAAAAACTGTAAACCTTTGATATTTGAGCTACATAAATGTGCTTAAATGGACAAATAAACATCCTAGCATACAAAAGTTTGGAATGTTATGCTGCCACTGGCATGGTATGCATGGTTAAACATTTAACCCAGATTTACTGCTCCGCCCGAGTACAGATTAGTCAGACCTATAACACAGTAGTCTATGGAAGGAAATAGACAAGGTCAGCTGAAGGTCACACTGGATACTATTTTTCACTCTTTACAACACTAAATGATCACTTTGGAGTACAATGTTTTCAGAGCTTTACTTTGAGACCTTTTCAAGTAGACACTTGGAGCATGGAGGATTATGTAGCTCAGATATTTTAAACTGTGGTCATTGTTATATTGGTGTCTTTAACATTATCAGAAAAAAACAACTCTCCATAAAAGGCACTTTTCATATTTCCATTGGATGGTCTGTATAGGAAGTTTGACTTGAACAAATTTAAAAGAAATAATAAACAACTCACAATTAAAGGCACTTTTCATATTTTCATTGAATGGTCTGTATAGGAAGTTTGACTTGAACAAATTTAAAAGAAATAATAAATATATTCAAAAAACAATACTTCTTAAGAATATTATAGGATGATGTGAATGCATGTCAGGAAATCAATATTATAGTCTTACTATCAACATTGAATACTTACAACTATGTATGGAATATTAATTGTGTGAATACTGGTACTTATATTATTGAGGAGTGTTTACAGCATATAGGAGAATATGATTAAAGGAAAATAAATATTTATATTGGTGTTTTTGCCCATCAAATGTTAAGATATGCCAGCTCCTATGAGTTATTCACTTTTTATGATGCATTATTCCAATTGAATTTCAGGTAGGGTCAATAAGTAGTGGTTCAGTAGTGACATTTGTATTTTATTGGGTCGTTTGCCAGCTGCAAAACACTTAAATGTTACTTTGCAAGAGCTTTGTGAGTCGTTATTACAGGCAACTGTATCAGGAGGTATCTTTGTCGTTAGAATTGATTCATGTCAATTAAAATTTCTTGAAATTATTCATTGCAATATTTTTTAATGTGTAAATAAGAAATACCATACAAGGTGTGACAAAAAAGAAATGAAACTGTGACAGCCATGCCTATGATGCAATGTCAATCGACTGATCACCCATGTTACTGTGTTGCACAACATTTTCATCAATATTTTGGAAGAATATTGTTTATATAGAGGATCTTATTCTGTTCACCTTCCCAACCGGGTGTCTTGAGCTTCTCCAAGAGGCTTATGGAGGAGATGTTGCCCGCGACATTGCTTTTTTCCCATAAGCCTCCTGGTACATGTATTTGGAAAAGTTTGAGACAATTGGTTGAACCCTGCCCAACTGGATCAGCTATGTCAAATTGATTATACACTCCATGTTTGTGGTACCATTAGAATAGTGACGGGGTATAGCAGGGACGTGCCAATCAACAGCTCAAGGAAGGGGCACAGAGTATTAAAGATAGGTGAACAATATTCGACCAGAATGTTGATGAGTTATTGTTCAACACAGTGACATGAGTGGTAGGTTGATTGATATCGCATCATAGACATGGCTGTCACAATGTCATTTCTTTTTTGTCACACCTTGCATAATATGCTACATCTCATTATGGCATTACATGCACAGCATTCAGCAACAGTTTCACATATGAGATTAGTCTCATTTGGTCAAATTGCAATAACACGCCTTAGTATGGGCATTTCTGTTCAAGGGCTTATTAGGGATCGATTTTGTCTGTCAGTAGATATATTTTTATTTGGGCATTGGTATGAAATGTTTGCATTGTTTAGGTGATAGCTTGTATAATAGGCATTAATTACACAAATTTTGTTTTCTTAATCGGAAATATTATTATACCGTGCCTTTAAATGTAGAAGGATTTTATAAGAGACAAGCTTATTTATGTTGATGTACTTGCAAATGTGTTCACTAATGAGTACATTGCATTGAGAACTACAACAATACAACTCACTAAATGTAGGGTATTTATCAACATATTAAAATAATTAGTTATTTAATGTGGGATACTAGAGCTTCGTCTTTGTAATTTGCAATGTAGAAATAACATGCTGCGTGTTTGTGTCAGAAAAATATTTGTACATTATGTTGTGAATGTTATGTAGTCGTGATTGTGTTAACTATGTGTATACTACATAAAGACTAAAGTACTACAACTAGACATAGAAAATTGTGCTACTAATTTCTGAAATTGAGTACTTGTAAAGACGAATTAAGAATGTAATTTATGTGAATATTTAATGATTTTTATCCAGTCAAATGTATTCAATTATACTCATTCCTTTTCAAAGTGCCTTGCATGCTATGTAGATATTCAATAAATGAATTGTAAATATTTGTAGTCATTTTGCGATATTTATAAATTTTATATAAATTGTATTAATGTTTTCAATTCCATATACAAAAAAACAAAATGTACTTAATGACATATTTTTATATTGTTGTTGCCAAACTGTACTCAAATATTTAACATTAATCATATTTGTTGTATTATTTATTCCATGTCTACGTAACATGAAAAATTAATGAATAAAGTACTTCTACATCCCTGAGAAAAAGACTTGTCTTACAAAGACTCTGAAACAAATTTCACATTTTGAAGAGCATTGAGTTTTCTTGGGGGGGGGGGGGGGGCAGATAGTACTTGACCATGGAAGAGAGTTGGAGAGGGGGGTTGAATTTTCAGTATAAAATATCTTGTCATTAAACTTATTCCAAATGCCTGGATTTAGAGGTGAAATGTTTTTCTGATGTTGTCATTCCGAATGTATTTAAATTTATCATTGGTGAAGGTAAGGCTTATTGTCATCAAATTTGTACTGGTTTGGTAACTTAATGTGGTTTGTACATGGATATATATTATATATATTTACAAATAAATGATGAAAACAGAGAAAAATGTCTTGAGTGTGATTGCAGTACATTCTCCATATAACACAAGATTGGATCACGTTTTCTGTTCAAATATTAACAGCATATAAAGAATATAAACTCTTGAAACAAAGTGAACAAACTCATATTATCCTTCAAATATGAACTTCAAGTGATATTCTTTCCTTGTGGCCCCAATTTTATGACGTCACGTGATGAAAATGAAATTTATTAAAATTTGCTTGATTCACTCAATTAGTTCACTAAAAAGTACTCAAATTAGCTAGAATTTTTCGTTTCACTCTACAGTCGCTTAAATAGGTGAAACAATTCAATATATTTGATACAGAGTAGAGCAACCTTTCTTTCTCTAGCGACATTTAAAAAAC
>JZLH01S0153765.1:63020-75872 GCA_001188425.1 Eucidaris tribuloides
TTATTTGTGGATATCTATTAATTCAAAATATATTATCCAAATTTATTCCCAACTTCAGAAATCTGAACGAAAATTAAGATCAAAATTCACTAGTTGTGACAAAGAGCATAATTTTATCTACATCTTTTCTTCAAACACTTCACAGTAACAAAAATGAAACTACAAACAACAACAAACAAAAACCCTAGAATCATGTTTGTATTTTTTTTTTTTTTCTTGGGGGTAGGGAGCAGATTATCTGTGTATTGCAATATCAAATAATTGTTTCATGGGTTATTAATAAGCACTATGCTCCCCTGTATTTCAAATTTTGATAGCATTAACAGACTGGTAACTTTCCCAACAAATATAGTTATCCTCCCTGCAATGTAAAGTTCATCTGAATTTTCCCGGCAGGAAACAATAAATCAAAATATTCCTGTGAAAGGCAAATGAATCAGTTCATATGGCAAGTTCCTGGTAATAACATTATCGTTTGATGAGTCAGAGAGCGAATTCCGACATGAAATAGCAGCTATATTTTCACATCATACACAAGAAAGTACAGCCCTTATAATGTTCATGATGGTTACATCGATGTAAAGCTTTGGGAAATTTGGTGGGAGGGGACAAATGTCAATGCTGCAAATTAACGTTGATGATTACATGTATGTATGTCATGTATTTGTTCAGACATCCAAAAAACATAATTAACGTTCCAATGTCAATTGTTTAGAATAATTATACTGGCTTATGTACCATTTAATCTGTCGAATTGCCCAGCCTATTTTGAACTCTGTTTAAACAGCTTATCTGCCTCTTCGTCAACAACAGATTTCTTAAAACTTGATCTGTTATAAAGAATCTATCTTCGGATATTTGTTACCGGATTCGGCAAAACACAACACTTGGTTGCAAAAATCAAAATTGGGATGTTTATACCACTGGAAAGATATGTTCATAAGCTTAAATTTGGTACCTAATTCATATTGGATGATATATGGCCGAGTTATAAAAATTTTATATTTTGTTGATGTGTCATAAAGTAAACAGGGAAAAGGGAGCGATAAAGTAGACTACCACATTAACTTATTTCATAAAATCATAACTTATTTTGACTTCATGTTTCGAGTTAATATATTTGCAGATCGATGAGGATTAATTATTTTTTTCAGAAATGTGAAAATGTCAGTCTGGCCCCTTGAGACCCATTTTCAACATTTGGGGCTATTTTCTCTACAGTGTAAATTGTAGACAAATGCCCGGTTATGCTACATGTAGATTGGGTCACATTTACATGTGGGCATTTCCACACAAAGGTGGTCCTGGGGGTGAAAATTAAAAACTCATCGCAATCAAACAAATTTGGTATCAAATCAAAGCTGAAAGTCCATATTTTACTGTTTTAATATCGGACTGTAATTTTATTTATTATTTGGTTATAAAATTATTAATTATGTAAACACCATAGTTTTCCTCCAAAAATGAAGAAAAATGACAGAAAAATTAATTGCACCATGTTTCTAATAGAAATGCTAAATTGCCTGTATTTGTACTTACATTAAGTGTTTAAATTGTTTAAAGGATATCTGTCATGTGTTTTTGGTCTTTAAAGCATTTGTTACGCTTCAGTGGTTTCAAACATTTTTTACCTCTAGAATGTCCTTCCGTTACCATAAAAATGCATGTTTTTAGTATATTTTAAATACTTGAAGGGAAAAAATAATGAAAATACCAATGCAAAGCAAGTTTAGGTAGACCTACAATATGATACCATTAAAGTCATTTTTTGCCCCTTACTTTTTTAATTATAGCTAATTAATACATGTCCTTCCGTAACCATATGGTGGTAACGGAAGGACACAAATTGGTAACGGAAGGGCAGAAAATGCTACTTAATTTTGTTATTAGGGCAGTTCCAGCGTTACGGACATTATATTCAGACATTTTTTGGCAACTTTGGGGGCTTTTTTCTAGAAATCATCCTCATCATTCTGAACCTTATTGTGAAATTCTTACACAATCCACCCAGAAGTGTTTACAGTTTGAATTTGAATTAGTTTCTATTTATCACTTGGTAGTTATCACACATAATGTTTGCCGTTACGGACATTACATTTTTTGGACATGACTTTTCACCTACAAATGTATTTGTCAAAAATTTTGTGAGCTTAAGCATGAAGTGAAGCCAATTTTCTTCTGAAATGAGTGCTGAGGACCTGTTTAAGTTGTAGGATGACAATTAGGTACAACAGATTCAGTATATCCCATACAGGGCCATAAATGTTGCGTTACGGACATTACATTTTTAACGTTACGGACATTACACCTCGGATCACTTTTTTAGGTCCTCATATTTATACTTAAAAGTATTTGATAACTAATGTAAAGCTAATATTACTCATTTTTGGTCCTTTCACGCATATAAACTATCATGAAATAATTCTGAAGTGCTGTTGAATGTGAAATAATGAGACTCAAAGATTGTGTATTTTTCAAAAAAGATAAGAAAATTTTGCAAGAAAATGGCCTTTTTGAAGAAAAGTATGTCTAAATATACTTCAAATGTATTCAAATACCACTCAAATTAAAGAGTGCGATGAGTTCTATTGTGTGACACTAGATTTATCACTGTAGCACGTATATTTTTGGAATTAATACAGATTTCATGATTTTGAGCTCGGGTAACATTTTTCGCGGAATTGCCCAGTAGCAATTAGCAAATCGAAAGGATGGTGATCTGAAACGGCCATTTAGGGATGCATTGGTACGAGGAACGAACAATTTGGGGGTCTCTGGAACTGAGAAAATAAAACCTTTATGTGGATTTTGAAATTGTGATGCTCTGGAACTGAATTTTAGGGTTGAAATTGGGGGTCTCAACCGCGGCACATATGTACCATACAATATTACCCAAAGAATAACCAATGAGCTCTAGAACCATGAAAAATGGGTTACGATCAAGCATATTGTGGGAGCATGGTACGTAAACGGATGGTGCAGTGCTTCGATTATTGCCTGTTAACTTACGACTGAGTCAGAGAGTGACAAAACATTCACATTAAGGCCATCGGACCAGTGGCAGCGTATATGTAACACAAAATAAATGCAAAAGTCACATCAAATAACCGAACCACCTCAGTTCATTAAGAAATAATAGACTGACTTACCCCTGTGATACAAATTAATAGTGTCCTCACATATTTGATACCATTTCGCCCAATATAACCCTTTTTTGCAGCATTTTTTTTCAAATGTGTTTACATCCAGAAAAACACCAACATGATCAATGATGAAAAATATGCTGTTGCTTTAAACAATAGTTCAGAGCCTGTATGTAAGACTTACCATCCACTTCCTCTGTTAAATGCTGAAAACGGCAAACTTCTACACGTATCGCTACTCCATGAAAATACCGAAACCCCAAATTTTGCTATACATTTTCAGGTGTTCTACAAGCCTTAGAATTCAGATAATATATAAATAATACCACAACACATGAACCATTTCTCAATATCCCCCTCCCCCCCCCCCCAAAAAAAAAAAAATAAGTAAATAAAAATCGGGTGACAATTAAAAAAAAGGGGGAATCCGGAGGCGAACCGAGCTAGAAATTTGACTTAGTGGACCTTTTGGAATAGACTTATCAGTGTAGGTTTTTAGCTTAATCAAACTTCTTGTTTATGCAAAACTTTTTTAGAACTACTTAATCAATAACTCAGTTCGTTTGTTGACTCAAAATGGCAGCATAGGTTTGTGTAACAAGGTCAATATTTAGGCAGTCTTACATTATTAAGTCTTGGAAGAGATGCCACGTTTAGTTCAGCACTTTGTGTTTTTCACGAAACCTCCAGATGAGGGAAGGTCACTCTTGTAGAGAGAGATGCAGTGAGCCGAGAGTGAGATCTCGCAGCGTAATAAGAAAATTGGCCGTTACATAAATCTGATTAAAGTGTGTTTTAAATCTTTGACGAGTGTATTTCCAACGTTGATTTGAATTGCTTTGTTTACGTTTCGGGATATAGATATTTATTTTGTGGCATATTTTCCATAAGCTATTATGCCCACTGTTCAACCCACTTACTCCCAGACCCTGCAAGAAGCTATTCGTATTTATAATTTGTGTAATATCCAAAATTACGAATTGGAAGTAAACGAACTATCGACTCTAGTCGCTATAGGTCTAATGGGTAAAAAATGTACATTTCGAAGGCAAAATTGCCAAATTTTCTAAACCTGGGAAGGGGGAACCCTAGGCCCTCCCTAAGCTATCCTAATTTATAATTTGTCTAAGTAAACAAAATTACGAATTGGAAGTAAATGAAACACGGAGAATAATCACTTTAAAAATAGCCAAAATGTAGATATTTGAAAGTGAAAATACAAAACCTTCCAGCCATGGCATTGTCTGCCCCTCCCAAAGCTATCTTAAGTTATATCCAAAATTACGAATTAATTTGACACTAAGGGAACCAAAATTTCACCTTTTATAAAGGTGAAAATGCAACAACAACAAAAAACAAAAACAAAAAACGCAGACCCTCCGTGTATCTGTATTTGGTAATTTTACCATTTTCTCCACCACTAGGCCTATCACCCATTATCAATGATTTATTACGACATTACAGGATCGTAATACACATTTATTTAAAGGTAATAATGTAGCTAAACTATTACTGTCATATTCCTATGTATCAACCCCCTCTGCATGAAAAAGGATCCCCTTTATTTTCTCGTACATATCACTGAAATTAGAGTGCTACGTCCCCGCTTTTCCCACCAATACACCAAAGTTGATTGAGCATTCGGACAAAAAAAAAGTTCTACACGCCTATGACCATGCTCGTTAACCTTTTCCACAGAAACATTTCACAGGTAAAAATATATATATATATTAATTCGGTTCATATTCACCAGTCACGTAACCAATTTATCTTTGTTTTACTTTCAGAGTAAGCAAATACCAATCTTCAAATCATTTCGTTACTTTGTTCGCTCTTTCGGTACAAAAGTTGTTTATTCTTGTACCCTAAATTATATTAACCGTAACTGACATTCAGTGTGTAAAAAAACAAATGATGCAAGTGAAAACTGTTTTTATTTTTTGAAAATCATACTCAACGTAATTATGTTTGTTATTTTCATAAAGCTAAAAGGCCCCTTATTTTAATACAATTTACTTCAATTTATTTATTTGGTTTTGGCAATCTTTCATTTTCTTCTCGTAAATTAGGTCGTTAAATTTGTCATTTATTATTGTAATTAACGCTTTCAGTTTCAAAGTGTCAATGCTGATTTTTGACCATTACCCTTTGACTACGGAAACCAGATATGCCATGCCTTAACTCTATAGTAATCATGGTAATTAGAGAATCTCGGAAGCTATGGGTTAGTATAAAAAGTGGCACAAACGCGATTTTGACTGACTGCACAAAAGTAATCATTATTCTTAATTGACAAAAGCAAATTAAATGTGATTTAAAAGAAATTATTTTATGATACCAAATCCACAAACCTTCCTAAAAATTCAATGCATAATATAATTTGTTCCTAATTGTACAATTTGTTATACACACTTTAGAATCATGTGAAGACTTTACTTACAATTCATCGTGGGTCTGGTGCTAGTTGATGAACGTGTACACGTAACGGGTTGGCGTACCAGGAACGGCCCAAAATTTTGATTCCCGTGATCCGGCAGAAGCCTGAATTGCCTGCCTAATTTGGAGGGAATCCTCAGCCTCTCACACCTCACCGTGCAGCTTACATGGTACAACCGCCCTCTCCAACAGTCTGTGTCGTTTTGCCATGATTCACTGCCCAGAATTTTGCCACGCCCAAAACGAATCCAATCATGACTTTTCTAATTGTTCTTATCCTAGCAACAGAAAAACAGCGATTAACATGCAAATTACAAACTTACCTAGCTCGGACCAATCAGTTTGCAAAGCAATGTATGCTGCTGCACTCGATGAACAGGCCATTTAAAACATTTTCTACAAGAGCACTGTTAGCGCTGCATAAGAAATAATTAAATAAAGCTACCTTCTTGACCCACATATGAATACCCAGACCAAATGCATTTTCGATAATCCCTCACCCAACCCGATGTCATTAGCACATTCCTCCAACCAATTTCGTTTGAATTGTAATAAATGATTCTTTTCTCACTCGTTGCTATGTGCATACTCTGATCAACATTTTGTTAACCTCTCACCTCAATGACCACTAATAATATGCACAACGAGAAAGCCCACTATTTTGCTCGCTCTTGAACCCCTTAAGTGAGGATTATTCTGTACCGTCTTCTGAATGACAACGCTTTTGTACTTCAGTCACCAGGGACTGTCTTCCCACCAAACACTTTGAATACTAGCTGAGCTCAACCTTGTCCTTCATGCCTCAACTGAAAATTTTCCACTTCGATTGCAACATCATGTTCTTCTTAAAAGACGAGGAGATTATCATTTTCCCGCCTAGATCATGTAGATGCGTGCTCACTTTGAATAATAGGCGTTTAAACTCCACCCTATTGCCAAACACCTTGAATATCAAATAGGTCTCGCTTAGCCTCCACGTTCATTGAACTAGTCAGTATGCTGTCATATTTCTCAAGCCTCGATCTATGTGCATGGTTATGTAATTTCAATGATAAACATATTAACACCCGTCCATTTTTTCACCTACTCCCAGCATCGGCTTATCACTATGAAACAATGGCACATACATAACACACACACACACACAGACACAACCACAGACACAGAGAGAAACTTGCACACACACACACACACACACACACACACACACACATACAGAAAGAGACCTGCACAGACACACAGATATATACATACGCACACAAACACACACACACACACACGTCACTCTATTTAAATTATGTTTAAAGAAGAAAATGCAATGAAATAAATCATCTCAAAAGCCATTATACACTTTGGGACGAACATAAAAACAAAAACGCGGCCCATGAATGTTTGCCTCCTTTTTTCCTTTTCGTTTAAGCTGCCAATTATTCTGATTTGTATTATGACACTTGTCAATAATGTAATTCAAATTGACTGATGTTTTCACTTCGGAAGCCTAGTGACAAGCTTTTTCTTTCACCTGTTCCTATGAATACATTTTCAATTGTTGCTTTGTCCGGAAAGCCTCTAGAAAGCTTTCGGGTTGTCAAGAGTAACCTTTGTCAAAAAGGTATGCATAAGATGTGCATAAATGAAATGATAAAAAAAACAGATTCTACATCTTTCATTTCGATTTTGTAGAAGGATGCAGTTTCCAGCCATTAAGATCGATAATACGTCCATTGTACCCACTACAAAAGCCAGAAACTTAGGTGTAATATTTGATGAAAATATGGTCATGAACAGGTTTATTTTAGCAAAGTGTAAGGCAGCATCATTTGCTTTGCGTAAACTTGGTAAGGTCCGTCAATTCTTGGATGCAAAGACAACTAAGAAGCTTGTACAGGCTCTAGTGACATGCCATCTAGACTATTGTAACAGCTTATGCTGCCCCTTCACTCTGGAATATCATCCCATCGTATTTGAAGAATTCCTCTACAACACAAAAGTTTAAATCCTCCTTAAAAACATATTTATTCAAAAAGTACTTTGATTGAGTTATCATTAACAGTTGCCAGCATCTTTCGTAACATTTTCTTTTCTTTCAAAAAGCGCATATAGAGACGCATTTGGCAGTAATATGCGCTATATAAGCATTGTGGTATTATTATTATTATATATTATGAAACTAGTCTGATGATCGATTTCCCCTTTTCTTTTTTCCCCTCGACTCCGAAATCGTTAAGTGATAGGATAATCAATCAAAAGAGTGTAGACATTTTGAAAATGTTTCAAAACCTATTCAGATACATGACCTGTTATTAGATAAAGATACTTTCATGATGTATTTCTGACAAAAAACAGTAATTATTTTGACAAAAAGTTGTAATAACTTATAGTAACATGTGACTGACCATCAATCACCGAGTTCCTCCCAGTTTACATTACTATGATGCCGGCCAATAAACCAAAAGAGCAACAGCTCCCTCATGTGGGTGTGTTTTTATTTTACCTCCCAAGAACCGTTCCATACACTATCGGACGCTCGTATAAACATTTCATACGCAATGTTCGGTAAGATTTTTTAATGAAAGAATTCACAGGTAAAAACAAAAACACAAACCAAAACTACTACTTTGCTTCATTTTTACCACTCGTACATCTACCGAATTTCTCAATCCTATGGAATACTCTTAGCTCCGACAGATTTAATACTATAATACTTCTTAATTTCCACCAAAATCCACCAAGAATAAGAGAGTTATGATTTTTTTAAAGTGTTAAATTCATGACGTCACATGCGAGCAGCTCCCCCATTGTCATGTAATATAAATTCCATAAATTTTCTCAGAAAATTGAAGATGATGTTACCCGTGCATTCAATATATAATTACATGTAGAAACAATACATATATTTCATACACGCTTCTATTAAAAAAAAAATCAATTATAATGAACCAATAAAAAGTGGAAAATTTATTGAGTTAATATTACATGACATGTGGGGGAACTGCTCGTATGTGACAACACAAAATAACACTTTGAAACTTTGAGACTCTGCTATTCCTTGATGGATTTTCGCCAAACTTCCATCAATGTGCTTTTCTTATTGTTCTGCTTTTATGAAAACTAACTTGACGTCAGGTTGGGCCTTGCCTTTACGTTCGGGAAGTGTATACACCATGTCCTTGGTAATCTGTGTGTCAAGTTAAGAATTCAAAGGTATATTTGCACCGGGGATATCTTGCTGAATTATGCTATCAACAATTGGATACAGAGTTACCAGAATTTGTAATGGACACTAAACATGGAGCTTTGAAAAAAAAGTTACGAAAGATGATGGTGATAATGTTACTTCTACTGCTAATGTATTACTACTGCTTCTACTACTACTACTACTACTACTACTACTACTACTACTACTACTTAAAGTACTACTTCTACTACTACTGCAATACTACTAAGTACTAACTGCAACAACAACTACTACTACATCTAATACTACCACTACTTCTAAAACTACTGTTACTACTACCACTAGTACCACTACTTCTACTACTTCTACTAGTACTACTTCCACTACTTCTAAAACTACAACTATTACTACTACCTCTACTAGTACTACTTCTACTACTACTACTACAACTACAACTATATTACTACTACTTCTACTACTACTACTACTACTACTACTACTACTATTACTACTACTACTACTACTTCTACTACTACTTCTATTAGTACTGCTACTACTACTACTACTACTACTACTACTACTACTACTTCTACTACTTCTGCTTCTACTATTACTACTACTACCACTTCTTCTACTACTACTTCTATTAGTACTGCTACTGCTACTACTACTACTACTACTACTACTACTACTACTACTACTACTACTACTACTACTATTACTAGTATGTTTAGTAATAAAACTAGGCACTTTTAGAACTCGCGCTGCGCTCGGTCTGTTCGGGCCCAGGCGGCAGTGAGTAGGGTTGAGAATCAGACTAAGGCAAGGACGTGTCAGCCATAACAGAGGGCTTCCAAAACAAGAAGAAAAGACAATTTAAGGTATTAATATCATGTATGATTCAGTGTTTTTGTTATGCATGCTTGAAGCTCCCCCCTTAAATATTAGCATAAAAACAACAACCAAACAAAACAGGTCTATAATGCATTTTATATCTCTTCCATTCTCACATATCTGTAACTTGTCAATGTCCACTGCTTTTCCCCCGATTCTGTGAAGCTTAGCGAAGTTGTTCCGATTTACAAAAATGGCGACGTCAACGCACTAAGCAACTATCGACCTATTCCCCTCAACCCCTTTCCAAAATTCTCGAGCCAATTGTTTAGAGCAGATTGAACAGTCATTTAACCACGCAGAAAGCTATCGTGAACCAACAGTTTGGCTTTCGCTCAAATCACTCGACGGAATTGACACTTTTATATACGCATCAGAATTACTTCATTCTCTTTGTCATGAAAAGAAAGTTGCTTTGGGCGTATATGTTTACTATGTTAACCATGAAATAGTTTCCTACAAGCTGAGGTAATAAGGAGTTAGGGGATTAGCACATCAATAGTTTGTTAGTTACCTTCGTAACAGAAAGCAAAGTGTTCGTTTAAAAATACTATACATGGGCGTTCACGCCAATAGGAGTATCAATAGGAGTTCCCCAAGATAGTATACCGGGCCCTCTTTTTTTCTTGTCTTTGTTAACGACCAACTTCGTGTATCTAATGACTTTTCAATGATTCTTTATGCTGATGACACAAATATATTTCTCGTTGACAAAGATATTGACAGTCTTATATATCGAAAACAAACAGTGATTTATATAAAGTATCGAATTGGTTCAGCGCTATAAAAAATTACTACTTCATATATCGAAGGCAAAATATATGCTTTATAATGTAAACGATGCTGTTGCTACCAATAATATCGAATTGAAACTTAATAACTATTAATTTGATAATTTAATAATAGTTAACTTAATAATATTCGTCAGGTTGACAGCTTGAATTTTCTTGGTCTTGTCATTGATCAAAAATTATCGTGGGCCAAGCACATACAATATATATCATGAAAAATTTGTATTATGTACAAATTATGTTCTATATTGCCACTGCGTGCTTTACATAAACTTTATAATATACTGATACTACCCCATTACACTTATTTGAATTTTAATATGGGGTGGGCAACTGCTTCCCATCTCAGAAGACTAGATCTGCAAACAAGCCATCCGACTTTGTACCACACTGATGAATCATTCGATTGCCCAGCTTGGCGTACTTAAGTACCTCAGTACTGCTAGTTTTTATTTTAATTTTTAAACTTATAGCACTTATTACTTGTAATAATGTTGTATTTTGCCTTTGTGCGTCCCTGTCTTTGTTTTTATGTAAGAAAACAATATGCAGTTATTATGTTTGACATTTCTATTACAATTTTATATGAATCTGTTGGATATTATATTTGTTTAAAGGTGCACACTTTTTTTATCGAGCCCCCTAGCAGCTTTTTTATGACGTGTTCGTGACACACTTTATATTTGATACTACGTGTATTTATATGCAAGTTTCTGAATAAATGTAAATTGAATCGAATTGAATCGAACTGTCGGATACAGAGTTACAAGATACTGTCACGGACAAGTGAAAAACATGGTGTTACCCAAAAAAATGACAAAGAGATGATGATTATGTTACTTCTACAAATTCTGCTATTACTACTACTATACTACTACTACTACTTCAACTACTACTTCTACTACTACTACTACTACTACTACTACTACTACTACTTCTACTACTACTACTATTACTACTACTACCACTTCTATACTTCTAATACTATACTTCTACTTCTTCTACTACTACTATATACTAATACTACTACTACTACTACTACTACTAGTACTACTACTACTACTACTACTACTACTTCTACTACTATACTTCTACTACTACTACTGCTACTACTACTTCTATACTTCTAATACTATACTTCTACTTCTACTACTACTACTACTACTACTACTACTACTACTACTACTAGTACTACTACTACTACTACACTAACTACTGCTTCTACTATACTACTACTACTTCTACCTACCATAATATGAAACACTAGTAATAATAAAATACTGTTGATAAAAGCAAGATTTCCCCGAAAACTGGAGGACAGTGGTAATTGTACATGTTATCCACCACCTTGCGGAGCTGAGCTGGAATGAATAGAATTATTTAATGCTAACATTGTAGCTTTCTGAAGCGGGTAGACTTAAGGTATCTGGTAAAATTCAGTCTGCATATATTACTTGTTGCTATGTCCGGCAGGCCTCGGACACGCAAGCTTTCATGTTGTCCAGAACAACCTTTGATTAAAAGGTGTGCATAAAATAAAAGTCCTATTTTACGGAACACAGCCAACGTCCCAATTAATGTATACCTTTCACCATGAGTGATCACTGCTATAGAATTCTGTAAATCCTTTAAATGCCTTGCGTACAAAATACACAACGCGAAGGTAGAGGAACGATGCTGATGGGGTTGAATACAAATGACTTTAAATTAAAACTGCACCCGAAACCTTGGGGGGGGGGGGGTAATTGTACATTCACTACCGAGCTGAGATGAATATAATTGATGCCAACATTTGGCGCTTTTTGACGTGTAGGCGTGACGTATAATCTGAAAGATTTTAATGACCTCGGAGTATGACCTATGTAACGTGTAAACGTGGTTGTTATCTGAAGAATGTTAATTAGCTCGGATTATCACTATCACTAATTGGTTTTAACTTCATATGTAAACGACCCAGAGACCCAAATGGTTAAATTTATACAATAATAAGTAACAATTAGTTAGGTTACAATTATAGGATAAAGGGCGTTTCCCTAAACCCACATTTAATAGGTTACAATTATAATAGCTTAAAATTATAGGCTTATGGGTGTTTCTATCACCCCAATACAAAAACTTAGAATTAAAGGTTTTAGGGCGTTCCCTCTCACCCTAATTTCAGAAGAAACAAAAGAATGGTAGAAGAGAGGTATCCGTAAAATGTGTTAATTGCCTTCGCGAAAGTAAATATAAGCGCGGACCAGGAAATGCCCTGTCAGTACAAAGGCATCCTGCCTAAGGGAATACACATCTTAGGACTGAACCACACAGCTGATGTCACCGGGGCTCTACTTCTATTGGCTGCACCTGTTCCAACTGAGGAAACCAACCAATCCACAGCCGTACCGAGGGAATCAGCTGGTCAACCACC
>JZLH01S0153777.1:2774-17465 GCA_001188425.1 Eucidaris tribuloides
AACAGATAATCAAAGTTAACTAATTGACAAACTCTAATATAAATAAACTTGTCCAAAAACACCATTGAAAGAACATGTACTAGTAACCTCTTAGATTCCAGTACTATCATGCAGTAATTATCCTACCCATATGGTAGCGTATTTTATATTTCCCATTATTTCCCGGTAAAAAGGCGGTAAATACCGGTATTTCCCGGTATTTCCCACCCGTCCGGGAAATAAGGCAACTGTCCGGGAAATATGCCAACCCTGATTCTGGGTGCATAAAATCATGAAGACAGAGAGAGGGATAGGTCGGATATATAGGGAAATAGATTAGATAGCTGGATATTAGAGAAAAAGTGGGTAGATGATCACTGGATATCAAATTCATACGTACACTACAAAACAAATGTGTTAGATTTAACACCCATGGTGTTGAACAATATGAATACCGGAAAAGTATTGATTTTCCAACACCCTTGTTGTTAAAGCCAATGCTCTTGGTGTTTGAAATAATTCGTTTGGTGTTAAGTTAAAATAACACCTGTTGTGTATCTATATTGTGCAACACCATGGGTGTTAAATTTAACACCCCAGTTTTTGCAGTGTAGATAGCTATTTACCTCGATATGTGGCATTGGCTGGCCCACGGTTGACACACGCCGTTCTAGTGGATCACCGACCTGACTCTGGGTTATGCAACCCGAAGTTTCTGTTAACCCATACGCCACCTGTGATTCACAGATATACCGATAAATGAAGTTATAAACAAGAAATTTATAATCCATTCACCACTCATGACTCATCTCATCTTTTGATTAATCAACTGATTAATTAGAGCTAAATGACATGATTGGGGTAGCCCTCAACTTGGGATGAAACTACACTCGAATCAAGTAAACTGTGCGAGGATTCTACTGTGAAAATTTATTTGACTCAATCTAAAAATGACTTCCATCAGTATGACTTGTGACAGATAAATCTGCTGTGTAGCTGTCTATGGAGGCTCGTCAGAAACAAAATACTAGTATGTTCATGCTTGATTCGGCTTATAGTAAACAAATTCAAGATAAATCTTTCCAGCCAGGAGATACAGTCCAGCTGGTGTATCCATTGAAATATCTTTCAACCAGTTTGGTTTAAGGGGCATTTTTTTTATTTCTCCCAATCATGTCACTGCCCTTTAATTACCTAATAAATTAATCAAGTCAAAACAAATCAATTAACGAATTATTTAATCAAATCAATTAATAAATAATAATGATCTACGAAGCAACAAAGGTGCCGTGGTGTAGTGGATTGTTCTCTTCTTTCCCGCGGGAAATGCTAGGTTCGATTCCCGCCACGTGCATGTTTTTAAAGATGGTTGGCAAAAGCGGAAAGGAAGACGAGGAGGACAAATTATCAAGCAGATTAACAAAGTCTAGCCCCCATAACAAACTGTGGCCACGGAGAATATGACCCTGAATCCACCACTAGCAATAACAAACCCTTAATACCAGCTAGAAATTAAAATGTCAATAGTATCTTGTTCAAAATTCTACCCCTCACATGAAAACTAAACAAATACAGGGTGACCCAGAAAGAACGCAATACTTGCGATCTCTAATTTCTTCTACATCATCGGCAAAATGTAATTGCTTTTTGTTTCATTGGTTAGAACATTTTCTTCCAACAAAATGACACTATGATCATTGATTTTTGTTAAGGCGTGTGGACCCTAGAACCATTTTCCCGAGGTAATGTAATTTCCCAAATTTCCTCCTTTTCAACTCCACTGATCCTCGGAATACCGATTTATTCTTTTGTTACGGAGTACCATAGAATAAGCTACGCAGACAAAACCGTAAGAATGCCCTCGCTTTGATAAAAAAAATTAAAGACATTGTAAGGCATTGCGGTTTGTCTGTCAAGCTGATTTTATGGCACGCAGCGACGAGAGAATATCTCGGTGTGCCGGGGATCCGTGGAGCTGAAAAAGTATAGAAAATTTGGGAAATTACATTGCCTGAGAAAATGGTCCTAGAATCCAAACGCCTTACCAAAAATCAATAATTATGGTATCATTTCGTTGGAAAAATGTTCTAAATAACCAAACCCCCCCCCGAAAAAAAAAAAAAAAAACAAATAGACATTTTGCCGATGATGGAGAAGAAGGTAGCGGTCGCAGGTGTTGTGTTCTTTCTGGGCCACCCTGTATATATATTTCAGAGCTCCTTGTTCCCAAAACATTTTCACATCTATATCAGATTGTTCTCTGCCACCTGGGCCCTGGATAATATTATACTCGCTGTGGTGATTGAGCCCTCTCCGTTGCTGCTCCCAAACTCTGTAATAATCTACCATCCCATATTCGAGATGCTCTTTGCACTTTTTCATCCCCCTCAAGTGTTTATAATACTGGTGCCATCATTGGTTTATAAGTTTAATGTAATTTTATATCATTGTAATTTCGTTGCTGAATTGTTTACCGATAAGAATCGTTAGCATTAAGTGCTCAAAAGTGTAATCTATCATTATTATTATTAATATTATTATTATTATTATTAGTAGTAGTAGTAGTAGTAGTAGTAGTAGTAGTAGTAGTAGTATGATGATGACGATTATTATTATTATTATTATTATTATTATTATTATTATTATTATTATTATTATTATTATTATTACTATTATTATTACTATTATTATTATTACTATTATTATTATCATCATTATTTTTATTATTATCATTTTGATGATTATTATTATTGTTATTAACCATTATTATTATTCTAATTATTTTAATTATTATAATCATTATTGTTATTATTATTATTATTATCATTATCATTATTGTCATTATTATCATTATTGTCATCATCATCATCATCATCATTATCATTATTATTACTATTAGCAGTAGTAGTAGTAGCAGTAGTAGTAGTAGTAGTAGTAGTAGTAGTAGTAGTAGTAGTAGTAGTATCATTACTATGATGATGATGATGATTACTACTACTACTACCACCACTATTATCATCATTATCATCATCATCAACAAAATTATTGTTAATTTTAATATATTATAGACTATCAATGGATTATAATTGTATAATATAATATCATATCCAACATTTAACAGCATCTTACTGTGATGTCTTTCATGTTCATTAATTATCCACCAGTTGATGCATGACGTCAATCGGGCACGGAGCCCCGCCCATCGATCCCGTGGACAGGCTTGTGACGTCATACTCCGAAAACCGGGGGTGGTTGAGCATGTCGATGAACATGGTTGGCGTACCGTATACTGAAGTACATCTAGTTATGAAATATTCAAACAGAATATCAAACATATTCCATTCAATCATCTTTCCCCAAAATTCTCAATGTTGCCCCTTCCTACACTCATCATACCGATTAGGGTTTGGTAAAACTAACCATTCTGTACGACCGAGAAAATGGTCAAAATTAATCATTTTGTTGTTGTTTTTTTTTTTAGTAATAATAGCTCAATTAACTCCACTGTAGGGCGAAATAGCTCAGGTGGTAGAGGATATAGGACTTGTTATCCCGAGGTCGGTGGTTCGAATCGCAACAGGTAGTACAGCCAAATTTTTTTTGCTGTATTCATTATTTCTAAATTTGTTTCCCAATTTGTTTCAAATTTAATGAAAAAGATATCATTAGTTAATAGTCAAGTTTTTACCAATATGTTCTGTTGGACACAAATTCATCAATTTAATTGGATATTTTGAGAAATTTCATTTTTCATATTTTCCCTTCAATGGCATTTTTGCTGGAACGCTGGGGAATATAAAGCAATTGCCATGCGGGGTAACTACAGTGTGTCTAAAAAAAATTGTGCAAGTGAAAACCGCCCTCTTTGGCAATTAGAAAATACTCTTGTGACATGATACTTACATGAACGTCAAGAGCATAGTCTTAGATTTTAAATACCGTTAGTATTATTCAATTTGCTTGTCTTAATCTTGAGATAATGTTAATTTAAATAAGAAAAAGTAAAAAAATTGTAATTGTGCCAATTTTACTTCAGTCCCCTGTAAAAGTGACACAATTATGATTCCACCATTTTGTTGTTTACAAGATATCTCGAGATTAAAACAAGCAAATTGAACAGAACAAATGGCTATTGAAAGCTAAGACTTTGCCTTTGACGTTGGTGTAAGCATCATGTCACCAGAATATTTTCTAATTGCCGAAGATTGCGCTTTTCACTTGCAGAATTTTTTAAGACATGCTGCAGCACGTCTCAAAAAGTTGTTCAGTTGAAAAGCGCCCTCTTTGACAGTTAGAAAATACTGTTGTGACACATGTTTACGTCAACATCAAGGGCAACGTCTTAGCTTTCAAATACCGTTTGTTTTGTTCGATTTGCTTGTCTTGATCTCGAGATATCTTGTAAAAAAGAAAACGGTGAAATCACAATTGTGTCACTTTTACGGGAAGAGGGCCTGACGCTATTACTGACTGTAGTAAAAGTGGCACATTTGTGATTTTACCTTTTCGTGTTAAACTGAACATAATTATCTCAGGATTAAAATAAGCAAACTGAACAGAACAAACGGCATTTGAAAGCTAAGACTATGCCCTAGATGTTAATGTAAGCATGACGTCACAAAAATGTTTTTCTCATTACCAAAGAGGGCGCTTTTGACTTGCACAATTATTTTTGAGACACACTGTACATATAATATTGAAGACTGTGCATTTGGCACAACTTTAATTGACGAAAATGTACAAAGAATTCCATGCAAGTGCATATCTACAAACCTTTCTTCTTGTATTGCTTTGAGAGTAGCCTCCGCTTCAAAACCTTCCCCCGGAAAGACGCACGTAGATCCGTGTACCATGGCACACACTCCCGCGCATAACATACTGAAGACGTGATACAGCGGTATTGGAACGCATATGCGATGGTCCTGGTGCGACCGGGGGAAAATAGAGAACATCTTTTTAGAGGCATCATATAACAATGTAACTTCCACTTTGAAAAATCTGAGCTTCATGATTCTCCATGCTACCGGTGTCTCTGGTCTAAAAATGAAGCCCTGAAAAAATTGCAGTTCAAAACGATCATTAAATGCTTTTAAGAAGCGAAAATCATTGAACAAATATTCCAGTTCTCCCCCATAGAGTGCCTTGTGGCAGAATTTTTCTCAGCTGAGAATAATTCATGTGCCGATTTTTATCTGTACATATTTTACTGGTGACAGCATAACTGTCTAAACTTTTGTGTTCTATAGGGTGTTTATTTGTACCTTCACACACTGTCAGATATGTCAGACAGCAAAGTTTGACATTTTTTAAATGGAGCTTCCACAATGTTATATAGTGTCTTTAATGTGATATAAATGTCCAGTACCCTCCCTACTCAAAAGTATTGCAACATACACTATAACGCATACATTTTACGTTGAAGAGGTCTTTCTAAAATGATGTCCTAATTACGTTTATGATTGGAAATTAACAAATTATTTGAAAAGACATCAATGAATATTCTTTCTCGTTTCTTCTCCAAGGCGGAGAGATTATCAAATGCAGGCGAGCCCACGACAGAGGGGCTGGAACATAAAATGTTGCATTTTTTCGCCTCCCCATAGGGGTGGGGTGTTAAGCCACACTACCATAGTAATTCGGTTCCATATTACCAATGAAACGGTTTTTATGGTTTGGAAAGACTTCCAGCAAACAAATAATATCAAAATGTTTCTCTGAAGGGGTCTCAGAAAGAAGACCACGCCCCTCGAAGACGAAAGTGACCTCCTATCTTCATAAGACAGTGATAAGGAGGATAAGGCTACTAATTAAAGATGATGGCTTTCTCTTCGCATCATTATATCCAATGTATTGAGAAGTCTCATGAAGGTTAATTTTAAGATGTTTACAATAATAAACTGCCTTTAGAATTGAGAAAGAATAAGAAATTATAACTTGAAGAGGTATCGTTTAAAATACGGGGCGTTTGCTCCTTGCCACTGTCTTATGAAGATAGGAGGTGACTATCGTCTTCGAGGGGTGTGGTCTTCTTTCTCAAACCCCTTCAGAGGAATATATTCACATTTTTTGTTTGCTGGAAGTCTTTCCAAACCATTAAAACCGTTTCATTGGAAATATGAAACCGAATTACGATGCTAGTGTTAACTAACACCCCACCCCTATAGGGAGGCGAAACAATGCAAAATTTTATGTTCCAGCCCCTCTGTCGTGGGCGCACCTGTATTTGATAATCTCTCCGACTTGGAGAAGAAACGAGAAAGAATATTCACTGATGTCTTTTCAAATAATTTGTTATTTTCCAATCATAAACTTCATTTTGACATCATTATAGAAAGACCCCTTCAACGTAAAATGCATGCGTTATATTGTATGTTGCAATACTTTTGAGTAGGGAGGGTATAACTTTTATGGCTCAGATTTTGTTGTTGAAAATGCATTTTCTACTTCAATTCAAATGACGATTGCATATAGAGAAAAGTATAACATAAGAGAGGCACAACCATTTTAACAATGAGACAAGATCCCCGATCATTTGTGTGCGTGTGTGTGTGTGTGTGTGTGGGGGGGGGGGGGTACCTGAGGCATGGGCAATTTGTGGGGAAAATGCTCAATGCACTACAAGTATGCATACATGTAATTGGTGACCGTTCCATTCGTATTGCACGGTTTCTTACCTTCAGATGGTTCCCCATCCGGAGACCTACGCAGTAGACATTGTTGATGATTCCGTGATGGGTGAGAGTTGCTCCTTTGGGCGACCCCGTCGTGCCCTGCAATACGAACAAGGTAAAGACCAAAAAGAGAAGACAAAATAATAGCGAGGTCCTGAAATTTCATGTATTTTACAAGGAAAGAAGAACTGTTAATACCAATAAAGAAACGCAAACTCTCATGGCCATACCAGAAGACAGGAGTCTTTTCAAAAGAAATTCATGGAGGAAAAAAAAATTGTAGGCAGGAGAGGAAGAGGATGAAAACGGAAAATTTGGCTTGGAAATATCGAGGAGATGACGGGCAGGAAGATAAATGAATGTTGTGAGATTGCACTGAACAGAGAAAGATGGAAAAACATGACATCCAACCTCTTTAAAGAGAAGGAACAGAGGTAAGGTAAGGTGTCATAAATTTGTGATAATTATTGCCACATAATATTATACATGTAGCCACTAAATTAGTTCTAATCTGTGTGCTCGTAATATCAACATTGAAAGAATGTCAGTGCCTGCAAGGCCCGGAAGTATATTGACTAGATTGGTATGCATTGTTCTTGAATAGTGTGGAATGTTCCACAGGCAGACAATAGTTTTCCCTGGTCTGTGGTCAATTAACACCCATTGTTCTTGGAATGTCATTCATGACTTGTACTTTTGTAGTGTGTTGTTATAGATAGCACAGGAGTTTCCACTGTTTTCTGGTATCAGAGATTAGGTGGTTCTAGATGATAAGGATTTTATTATGAATATTGGGTGATCTGAGAACTAGAATCAGAGTTATAGTGATCTCGGCTCAAGTCAACACACACCTCTGTGGATTTGCTATGGGAGTTTACACCATCTCTGCTCAGGGGCGTCGATCCATGTTTCGGAATGGGGGGGGGGGGCAAAAGTGAACAAACTGTCCAAAATTTTCGGCGCGCTCTGCGCGCCAAATTGTAATATTGAATTTTGAGAATTTTGTATGTTGTTTATATGCCATGTTTAAGGGTTTTATAGTGCTTTCCAATGCTTTTTAGAACATATATTTGCATTGCATATTATAATTATTTAAAGTTGTCAAAATTCGTCGGCGTTCATCCGAACCGTCGTATGGCTATACGACGGTGCGAAACGTGATTTCGAGAAAATCGGGTTTAAATCTAACCATATATTACCACTGCCCATCCAAAGCTATTACGGATATATATTCCTAGAAAAATGTATGGCAGGAAGGCCAAGGATCTCTTCTGAAAAGCAGTGTCTTTATTTTCACTCAAAATAAAGAATTGGGGGAGAAATCTCAAAAGAGCTAGACGCATGTATTTTCGGTTTCATTGCTCATGATTTCCCCTGTACAAAAAAATTCATAGCACCTTTTACACTCCTGACCGCAATTTGGATGCGCGCGGTCAAGCAAACTGTCGTATGTCTTATTTACACGCAAAGTCAATGCGGACACATACGACAGTTTGCTGACCGCGCGCATCATACGCAAGGTCAAACAAACCGTCGTATGTCTACGCGCTGTACATCAATGGGAAAAGCGCAATTTTTACAAAATTGATATGTCCTTGCATTAAAAACACCTCAATATCTTGAAAATTAAAAGTTTTTTATATAAAAGTTCTTTCTCCAGATATAGAATGAGACCTATACTTTCATTTTCTGTAAAAAAAAAAAAACCACCCTCAAAATCGATATTTTGACCCCAGAGGGAGCATATACGAGGTTCGGTATGATCGTCGTAGCGAATTATGGGGAGGGGGGGGCGGGGCAAATTGATATGTTTGCCCCCCCCCCGCGCAATTATTTTCATAGGGGTGGCGATCGTCCCGCCTGCCCCCCCCCCCCATCGACGACTCTTTCTCTGCTCTATATTAACCTATGAGGCTTGTCATCATATCAACTGGAGTTTTTAGATTAGAGATAACACCATTATTATCTAGGATATTTGCCATACTCTGCCGTCTTGTGAATTTAATTTCGCTAGTGGATGGTTCGTCATATGGGTATAGTGGAATAATTACTGACAACATTCGTGCATCAGGAGACGTACGTTATCGTCATGGTGGTTACCAATGCACCATTTTGAACTCAGTATTCATTAACTCGTCCCGGGGGGGGGGGGGGGGCACTGTCATTGCCAGGTGTACACCATGCGCGTGTATGGACTTTCAAAATGGACCCTAAACACGTACTAATTATCCTGCGATCTCAGAATACCCTAAACAAGTATTCAAGTCTGAAAAGATACCCTTTCAAATTCAGCCTTCTTTAGCATACCCTAAACAAGTATTCAAGTCTGGAAAAATACGTAACCTTTTCAAGTCAACCTTCTGTTAAAAGTATACCCTTTTTTTCCCGATTTTGGCGATTTTGATACCATTTCACTGTACGCGCGTACATCGCCCGACCGTGAAAAACAACCCTTTATACTCGTTTTTTGTTTTGTTTTTTTCACACGGGCATGTGGTACACCTTGTAATGACGGTGCCCCCGGGTATCTTGTTTAGCGGAACCTGGACCACCGTTGCCTATTTGGTGATCGACACTTTAGATTATCATCCAGCGTTGTAAGTAATTTACTTTTGTAGTTAACTGTACTTTAATTTAGACAGATACCTGAAAGCTTGTTCTGTGTATACGAGTATTAATTATTTTCTTTGGAAATACCTATATAATAAATAAATTACAATCAAACTTAAGGTTTTGTCATTTTGTGTGTCTTCTCTGGTCGTGAAGAAGTCGTAACAAAGGTAAGATTAATACCAAATTGTAGCATACAGGCATGCAATCACTATCCACATGTATGATATCAAAACTTTGTTTATTTTCTTCAGGTCAAAGTAAGGTTACAAGTTGTACGAGACAGGTAAATAGAGCTATTTCATACGTTTCGTGGCGATACAGAGTCGACGTATAGTAAAGAAAAATGTTCACAAGAATATTTTCGCAATGCAAATGTACAGAAACGTACAAAGTAAACAAAGTTAGTACCAATCGTTTTCAGCATAAAAATGGAAGTGAACGATGGCATTATTCTTTTTATGTTTGAATTATTCTTTGAACTTGTCACAAGCTGTGACTGTCACGTTGTATAATAACAAATATGTTAAAAAGTATGTAGGTATGAAAAATGACTATTACGTCTATTGCTATGGTAGTCCAAACATGTAAATGTAGTCTTTAATGTGTGTTTGTGCTGTCCTTGCTTATGTCCTAAATAAGTTTGGAAGTGATCCCCGTAGTATTAATTGCAGCGATTCGACAGGTGTATGCAGCCGCATCATCAATGCTCTTAGAACAGAGGATGCAAGCTAGAACATTTGGTTTTGCACCAAGAACCCTCTACAAGGACTGGGAGAAAGTCTTTAGAAGAGTCTATTTGTGTGTGTTTTTTTTTAAAGATAAAACGTTTTTTTTTTTATACAATCTCAATACCATTTGGAGAACTCTCAATGGCTTATCGAAGAACCTTTAAAGGAGAACTTCCAATACAGTTCTTAGGGTCAATAGAATTGCAGGTGCAAACATCTTATTTGAAAGTCTTCAAAAACTTACATACATCGGCCATCTCCCAATTCAACACCAGCGTCAGGGGCGGATCCAAAAATTCCAAAGGGGGGCGAGCCTCTGGTGCCCTAAAGTTCAGAAAACTGTTTCTAGTCTAGGGTTTTATATTATTTATATTACTTACTGAAGTGAATTGTATGTTAATCGGATCATCAAACTGTAGTGTCCTCTTACATTCATCGATCATGCTGAAGTGACGACCGTCGCCCATTCTCATGACGTCATCAAACATAAAAGCTCCATCGAACGTCCCGTCACCAGTCATAATAATTGACTTTAGTTCTGGTAATCTAAACCAAAAAGTAAACATCGATATGAAAAGTGAATGACATCATCAATCATAAAAAATGACATTGAATTCCTTTTCTTCAGTCATGATAAATAGTTCAGTTTTGTAATCTAAAATTTGATATGTAAATGTAGATGACGTCATCAAATATGAAATTGACATCGAACTTTCCTTAATCAATCATATCTGATTTCATTCAATAGTAATTTGATCTAAAAATTATCAGCTTTATCAGGGCCGTCACTAGAACACTTTGAATAGGGTGGGGGTGCAGGGGCGGCGCAAGAGCATAATTAAAGGGTGGCGTAATCCGTCGGGAAAAATTTTGCCTGCCAAAAAAAGGAAAAATTTTTCGCCAGCCAAACAGCTACCGCGGCAGAGGACTGACGACGACGAAAAACATTTTTGACTGCCAAAAACGTTTCTGCTTGGCCAAAGAGAAGAACAATGGGGTGGGGGCGAAATAAAAAGGTACAATTGTCGACTGGCAAAAATGAAAATACCGATTGGGTGCGTGAACTTGCCGACTACGAGAATGAATGGGGAGTGACACCCCCCTACCCCTATAGTGACGGCTCTGACTATACATATTGAGAGTGAATTTGCTTTACCAGTCGTGAAGTTCCTAGTCTAAGTTTTAGACTGTGCTCTTTTTTCATCCTAATCCTAATGCAGTATAGATACTTAGACTAGTAGGGTTAGACTCTGGACAGTTAGCTCGCTACGCTCGGGATTGGGGTAAATTAAGAGCAGTACGCTCAAGATTGGGGTTAATTAAAGAGCAGTCTATGTCTTAGACTATGAAGTTCCCCACCCTTGGTGATAACATTTTATATCATAACCCCGAAAATCCGAATACATAACATTAGCAATGTCTGCACTAAGAAAAAAAATGAAAAGGTGTCGTGACTGTTGATTGGTTAGTAAATTGCGGGGGTTCCCCTTCCCGGGGAACGAAAATTGACACTTTTACCCAGTGATGTAATCGAGTCGAGTCGAGTCAAGGTGGGATCGAGTCGAGTCGATAAGAGGTCGAGTCACGAGTCAAGTCAAGTCATGACGGGCTCGAGTCTCGAATCGAGTCGAGTCAGTTTCTATAACGTTCGAGTCAGGTTGAGTCAAGTCAACAGAAACTTTGAGTCAAGTCAAGTCCAGTCGACGCAATGTGGCAAGTCGAGTGGAGTATAGTCAACATGGATTTTTGTAGTACTTGTCACCATGTCTGATATTGTAGCCTGAATTCCTGTACCCACGGTAGACACACACATTTACACCCAACTGATCCAAACACAACAAATAGATATAGTGGTTAGTACCAATCCTACAAGTCATATGTAATGAGTACACTTAATCATGTAAATCTACATACTTCTTTGAAAGAAATATGAGGATTCTCGGTGTACTTAAATAATTGAGATCAGTCTAATCGAGTCAAGTCGAATAAAGTCAAGTCGAGTCGAGAAGGGTCCAGTCCAGTCAACAGGCCGGTCTTGTCCGAGTCATGGTCAAGTCAAGTCAGCTAGTGGTCACAAGTCGAGTTGAGTCACGAAAGGGTCAAGTCTCGAGTCGAGTCGAGTCATTTTAGTTTAAGCTCGAGTCGAGTCGTTAAAGAGCCTCAAGTTGATTTGAGTCGAATCAAGTCATTAAAACATTGCCATTACCTTCAAAAAATGTATCTTTTTAAGCTCATGTTTCTTGCCCACTAAATATAGGACTCGATTCCCGAGTGTGCATGCTGTTTTAAGTTGAGAATGTCCTCCCTATTACTGTGCAGTTGACCTGGCTTACAAGTCTCTAGTTCCGGGCATATCTCGAGCAGAATATCGTAATAACGTTGAGATTTAAATGACTGGTCTGCTACAAGTGCTTTGACTCCTACCTGAAAGAAACAAATAAAGCAAAACTAGATTATTTGATTTAAATTCTAGAATAAAAGTGGGAAATTCTGAAAAAAAGTGATTTTTTTTTGTAGGTGGGAGATATAACTCGAAAATCGTTGTTCTCCCTGAAGACCCAAAGTTTAAAATTTTACCAGAAGGATCAGCTTGTATGAAGGTATTCATTGATCATTCCTGCTGGTGGATGTTAGGATGTATATAGACGAAAATTTGAGACACAAAAATGAAACTATTTGGAGTAAAACTTACCAAATTCTACTTTAAAAGATATTGCTTGGGGCGTCGTCCCAATTTACATGGCAAAGTATACATGTAAATTATGATATACGGTCCCGGACCCCGGGTCCCGGACCCCGGGTCCCGGACTTCAGCTGAACAGAGAAAAAAAATAGCGTTTGGAGAGGCTCGTGCAGTATGATAGGGGGAAATTTAAAGAAGGAAAACCTGAATGAAACTCTAACTTGCAACGTTATCCACCAGCATCGTTCGATAACCTGATCTGGTATCAAGGGGGCTCTCCTTTCAATGGAATCATCACCGTACTTTTACATGCCTTGCAGAGGGGTCGATCCTGGGGGGGGGGGGGGGGGGGCAGGGGGGCGATCGTCCCAATGAAATATGGGGGGGGGAAACATATCGATTTGCCCCCCCCCCAATATATTTTGAACAAGCCCTTGAAAAAATTCATAATATGAAAAGTACATTTGAAACCACTATAAAACCATTAAACATAAA
This sequence comes from Eucidaris tribuloides, assembly GCA_001188425.1. NCBI lineage: Eukaryota > Metazoa > Echinodermata > Echinoidea > Cidaroida > Cidaridae > Eucidaris > Eucidaris tribuloides. The sequence goes on from JZLH01S0153777.1 coordinate 15,944, forward strand.
AACCACTCTTAAACATACAAAATTGACAATTTTTCGACGCACTTCGCGCACAAAATTCTGCATTACAATTTGGCGCTCAGAGCGTGCCGAAAATTTTGGACTTTTTCACTTTTACCCCCCCCCTCCCAATCCAAAACATGGATCGACGCCCCTGATGCCTTGTTTGTTATGTTTTGTTTTAAATAAAAAGTCATGCATCTGATTTAGATAATTTACGAATTAAAGATTACATTTACACCCGTTGATATACGCTAGCGCATCGTGTGTAAGATTTTCATTCATCAATGCATTCTACAGGCCTGGTAATATAATACCGGGCGGCAATGATGATCAGACCGACTGTAATTCTCATTATGCGCCAGGAACTGAGCATGATGAGGAAAATGTAATTTCCGAAATACAGCATGCAAGTAAAAGGGATAAAGTTTGGACCAAACTTCCTGTTTATCAATACAGTGGCATCGCCGTGACTTTTTTTCTTTCAACAGGGTAGCTAAGGAAACTAGTTCTGCTCCAAATGATGCAACGGATATAATGTCAATTCATAGATTTTCAAGATATATTGGTGTACACATGCCTGTACATGGGTATTAAAAATGCCCCCTAAACAAGTTTCATACTTCCATAAAAAAATACCCCTCAACAAGGATTTTAATTGCGCGGTTCATGAAAAACAAATCCCCTAAAGTGGTAAGGCGTTCGGCTGCATCAATTAAAAGCACTCCTTTTGCTTGAAAATCGGCGTTTTAGGAACCCTTATCACGGAACGCGCGTTACGCGTTCCGCATGAAAAAAGACAACCTTTTACGTGTTTTCTTGGACGCGCATGTGTTCACCAATATATCTGAATGCCCCTCCCCCGGGATTTTCGGGCGTCATTCCCAGAACATAAGGGAGTGTTGTAGGCATGGTTGTAGGTCGAAATTCCTGTTGACCATGACCAAACTTTGGTCTCCTTTTTTGTTTCATTCATTTTCCTTATTTTGCTAATTTTGGGGTGTTTTTATTTTACTTGTCGATCAAAGGTGGAGAGGGAGTAGCCCTTTGGCTGAATTGACTACGCCTATGCAGTGGCGTAGCTAGGATTTTTTTCAGGGGGGGGGGCACGGGGGGCCTTGAAATTTGGTGGGGGGCACCAAGTCCCAGGTCAATTTTCTTTTTTTCCGGTCACGCCAGCCGCCGAAAACTCGCTCAGCGGGGGGGGGGGGGGGGGTGTAGGACGACAAAAAATTCTCCAAACATCCAGGTCCAACAATTTTCCCGCTCACCACTGCAGTGCGGCCCAAAACTCGCTCTCAGCAAGGGGTGGGGGGGGAGGGGTAGTGACGATTTTTTTTTTCTCCAATTCCAAGGCCCAAAATTTTTCCCTTGGGTCACGCAATCAGACATGAACTCGCTGCAGCGAGGGAGGGGGGCGTAGGGGGGGCGGTAGTGGAAGAATATAATTTTTCATCCAGAATCCCAGCGTTCAAAATTTTCCTTTTTTCCTTTTTCTCAGATCCCAAGGTCAAAACTATTTTCA
>JZLH01S0153823.1:0-17913 GCA_001188425.1 Eucidaris tribuloides
AGGCAGGGAAGCAGGTGTCGAGGATGCGGGAAGCTAATGGAGATACGTTTTTTCTTTTTTGCTTTGGGCGAAGGGGAGGGGGGACCCAAAAAAGAAATAAAAAAAAAAAAAAAAAAAAAAATAAAAAAAATAAAAAAAAAAAAAAAAAAAAATTAAAAAATCGCGCCCAAAAAACCAGAAGGTGTGGAGGTGGATACTCCCTCCACGGCAGATCACTTTTTGAAAATACGCATTGAAAAGCGGGTTTCTGGGCATGGTAAATACATATTTAAAATTTGTATATCTGATTTCTATCAATATTCAAGTGTTTGTTAGATTACTTCAGTTTATTTAATAATATTTTTAACGTAAAACTTTTTTTTATGAGGAAGGGGGGGGGGAAGGGATCACGCTCTTGGCAGATATTTATTCGTGATAGTGGCTGTTGTGAAAAAATATGAGCGTATATTTTTATTACTGCAATTTGCGCGCGTATGAGCGCGACGAACAATTTTGGATACTTCTTGGCTTTTGCCCCCCCCAAAAAAATGACAATTGAAAAATTCTTAAGCAAACGTAATGCAGAATATGTTTAAAAGTAGCGCAAAGCACTACAAAACCAATAAACGTAAACATATCCATTTTGCATTGCTAGGTGTACATTGTTATTTTGCGCGTGAGCGGCCGCCTGGAAATTTTGACATTAATTTTTTGCTACCGTGCAATGAAAATATTGGCGGCATCCATATTGGTTTGTCGCCCCTCCCCCAAAACCTGACAATATTGAAAATTAATAATGTTTAAAAATACAGCGTAAGCGCTAACAAATCCAAAATATTTTGCGGCGAGCTTTGCTCGAGCCTCATTAGTACCTTTTGGCCCCGCGGAGCGCGCCGAAAATTATGACATTCCACGTAAATATAATATTGGGGCAATATATTGCCGCCCCCCTAAAAAAAAAAAAGAAGAGAAAGTGACAAGTTGGAAAATATGGTTTAACGAACAGTATACGGTGTACTACAAACTGATACGAATGCTTCACTTTTTGGCCGCACTTCACGAAAAAAGTTCTAAATAATGTACATGTATCAGTGGGGCGGATCCCAGCTTTTTATAAAAGGGGGGTCGGTTGGGTGGCTATGCGAGGGAGCGTAAGCGGACCGAGTCCAAGCGAGCGGAGCGAGCGAGGGGGGAGGATGTGGAGGAGGGGGTGTCCCCCCTCCCACAGTAGGGAAAATTTTGAAAATCTGTGTGCTGAAAATGGCGTTTTCTTGCATCTACTAAAACACCACTATTTAAAATTACAAGTTTAAAAAAAAAGACATAAGATTTAAAAAATCGGTCCCCGGACCATTTGGGGGGGGGGGGGGGGTTGCAACCCACCCCCCCTCTAGATCGCCTTCTGTGTATTACTGTAAAATTTGCGCGCGGAGCGCGCGCCGAAATTTTTGCATACTCTGCTTTTGCCCCCCCCCCCAAAAAAAAAAATGACAACTTGAAATATTCTTAGCAAAAGTAATGGCAAAAATATGTTAAATACTTAGCGCAAGCGCAACTACAAAAACCAATTAAACTATTACACAATATAAATTTTGCGCGCTTGCGCGAAAAATAGTTATCCTAAATAAGGCCAATTTTGCGCGGGGATGGCGCGCGAAATTATGACTGTTTTTACCAGGCCAATGAAAATTATTGGAACCTATTGATACGGAAAAAAAATTGTAGTGTGTTGAAGAAAAATAACACAGACTACTAAAAATTTGATAGTTATCCAACACATGTATTCGGCGCTTGCACGCCGAAAAATATTTATCCTATATTGGAAATTTGGCCGGAAGGCGCGCCGAAAATTTTTTGAATTTTAATTACCAGGCAATGAAAAATAGTTGGGACTCATTTGATACAGGAAAAGTGAAGTATAGTGTCGTGAAGAAAAAAACAACCACAGACTATTAAAATTTTAGATAGTATGCACACATGTATTCTTAAATTTCGTGGGGGGGGGGGGGACATTTTGATATTGTGTCCCCCACCTTCAATTCGTGGGGGGGCGAACATGGTTCCCCCCGTCCCCCTAGGATTTTCGCCCCTGGTATTATGAAGCGACTGGACTCGAGAACGATTTACGGTATACATAGTATACTTCGACTCAAGAACGCTATGAAAAGTCTGTTGCAGTAACCCCATGAAATTATGAAATTGCATTGTATTATGAGCGACTCGAGAACGATTTACTGTGTACATGGTATGCTTTGACTCAAGAACGCTATGAAAGTCTATATTGTCACATCATGAAACTGAAAGACGTTAAAGCGCCATCTACTGCCTGGTGCAAATAATCCACTGGGATTGAGCAGCACCGACAACAACAACAACAACAAAAAAGTTTAAGCCTGTTAAATCCCTTGCATTTAATTGTATATGCTTTGGCTATGAATATGTTAAACCGGTGTATGTCTGCTTGAGGCATGTAGCAACATACAGCATATTGCAGATTATACTAGTGTATTTTATTCACATAAATGCCTTAATACACTTGTCAATATTCTAAATTCCGCACTTGCTAAAATTTCTAAATGGTTCAAATGCAATAAATTGTCACTAAATATAGCTAAAACGTGTTTCATGAATTTCAATACCTCGAAGTCACAACCCATTATACCTTATAACATTTTTATTGATAACATGCCCATCAATGAAAGAGAGTCAACAAATTTTTAACCTGGAATGATCACACTAATAATATAATTACATTAATATCCAAGGCCATGGGAATACTTCGCATATTAAAATACCTAGTAACAGAAAAATCACTCACTATGCTGTACAATGAACTAATCTTACCGTATATTATTTATTGTAACATATTTTGGGGAAACAGTAATAAAACCAAAATTAACACTATTTTTCTTTTACCACCAGAAAAAGGCTCTTCGAATTTGCTCCAACTCTAGTTATCGTGAACATACTGACCCCTATTTCTTAGCCTGAAAACACTTAAGATTGACGATATACACAAATATCAAACAGCTACTTTTATGTTTAAGTACACACATAATTTACTTCCCTTCTTCCATAACTTATTTTCCCTTAACACGGATGTCCATGCTTACCCCACGCGCCATCGCAACGATTTCCATTTAAATAACCCCAAACTCCTTTTAGCCCATAAGTCAATTCGGCATAACGGGCCCGATATTTGGAATTCGCTCCCACCGCATATAAAACAATGCACATCTCTCTACTCCTTCAAGGCAAACGCCAAAAAATACTTTTTATCACAATACAATACGGTACAGTAACTATATTAACATCCAATTCTTATACCCAACAACAAACCAAGTTTGGTCCAACCCTCTTTTTTCTGCTTTTAACGCATTTGTGTTGTAGTATACAGTTAAAACTTTTCCCGTATTTGACCCAAATTTTTCATTATACTTGTCTGTGAATTGTTGGCCATCACTTGCACAAGCACGCACATGCACCACTCCTGTGTTCCATGTAATTATATAAAACTGGATTCACTACGATATGGCCCATCTATATGAATAACCAAGTATTTACAATAGAAATGTTTTTTTTACTTTGGCTGTCCGTCTATTCAAGCCTTGCTTAGAACGGCGGCCCTCTGCATCAAATGTGTAAAATGAGTATTATATTGTAAAGGAAGTTATTATATTTCAGTCATATGCTTTGTATCGTATCATTTTCTTTCATAAATGTATGGTTTACTATGACCCATTAATCAATCAACTGGAACATTTCTATGAATGGACAGATATGTTCACGACGTGGGAGATGCTTACATACATGTATAACTATTTGATTGATACTGAGCAGCACAATTGCTTATTGATGACTGCGTGCATGTGATATTTCCTCAGTATTGTCACCAAAGTTTAGGGCAGTATACTCATCATAATGGGTTATTCATTGGGGGAATATTATCGTGGCAGAAAACAAGTCGAGGTAGACATGTCTTCCAAAGGGGAACAAACTCTCTCACACTTTTCAACCTCGGTGCTTTGTTCAGTCGTACTCAGTAAGTTCATTACCCCCTCCCCCACGAGCACGAGCCATTGTAATTTTGCACACCCGCGTCCCATTGACAGAGAACGTGAATGACAATGAACACACTAAACGCGTATAAAGTACAGTGGTGAATATATATCGGATGGTTCCGCCTATATGTCGTCTGCAAGTTCAGACAATTTAAGAAATGAATAAATAGAAAAATCTGGGAGCTTTATAAGACACCGACATGTAATAGTGAGTTGAAATATACATAAACACAGCAATACTAAATATCATTTTATCATTGAACACTGAAACAATTTGACAAATTTTTGCTGAACGCAATTTTGCCACAAAAAAAGATCAATCTTAAATGTTTTCATGTATCGTACAAGGCAAAAAATTTCCTTAATACAATTCATGTAAATACATGAACCGAGGCAGCTTATTACGCATTTTGTTTTATCAAAGACGGGAAAGTCTCTCGACTTTCGTTGAATCAATTTACTCTGCTGCTGTCCGAGAGGTATGCTTACAATCCTCTATAGTACAGTCATATAGGTGTAACCGAGAGGCAAAGGGGTCATGTCCACCTGTTGGGATCAGCAATTAACAAAAAATGTAAAAAAATATACATGTTGAAAGTTGGTGAATACATTAACCATCAGCAGGACACGTACCGTATAGCCATGTTATGATCTGGATCTGGAAATATGACACACTGAAATATAAAGTGAGGAATGATATTTTGTGTAAGAATAAACCGTCTTAAATCTCAAATTGATTATTGATGGAATATATTCCAAAATTGCATCTTAGTTGACTTTATGGCATGTAAATGAAAGATTTACGACAGATTTACCATGACAAATAAAGACATGAATGTAATAGAAAGTCTTTAACACGTTGCAAAGTTATCATAGTTTGAATGAGCTTACTAGCCAAAATTATGAACTTTAAGTCAATGAAACATAGATTAATTTGTTCATGTAAGGGGCTAAAAATATGTTTTAATGAGAATTCAAAATTTCTGAAATAAACATATCGTAAACATATACATTTCACACACCCAATAACACGAGAAAAATGTTCATTTGAATGAAATACTTTCAGGAAGGACGTCGGTGGTGGATCGCTTTTGAGAGGGCTGAGTGGATCTCCAGTGCTCTTAAGATGAAAAAAATAGAACAATTCTCTATTAACAATGTGATGTGCTCATGAATATTGCTTTTAATCAAAAGTGTATCGAGCCATAAGTCGTCATAGGCAAGCGGGGGCGCTATTTCAGGAAATTATTGTTAAAACGACTAGACAACACTTTATTATTGCAAGGATTTCAAAATTAAGAAATAATTATTCTATTACAGAATTATTACTTTCAATCGCTGCTAATCACTCGGTGGTTTGAAGAATTTTCCAATGTCGATGTTATATCTTATAAACTTACTTTGTCTTGAGCTATGTAAAACTTGTTATTACTAATCTCATTTTTCTTTATTTACAAAACCAGCCACGCAAAACTGCTGTCGAATTTCCCGTTTACTACGTGTGTAATCCTGTCCATAGTCATCACTATTTTCACGGTTGTGGTGGTACATTTTCATGGAATACCAGCCTTTGACGATGCTTCCGAGGTAAATAAAGAAACGTCACCCTTTTCATTTTGATCTTTTTTATCATCCATATTAGTCCGGTATTCGGCTTTGATTATATCAGTCACTGATATACTCCCCCGTTTCAAAATTACTAGACCCCACCGTGGTATCTTTTTCTGCTCTGTGAAACAAAGTATAGAACAAGCGAGAAAGAAAGAACAAGCACTCCTTTTCAGGGCGTAGGCTGTTCTTGGGCATGGGAGGTACACATTTGCGGAGGGGGCGAACTTAAAATGGTGTGGCAGTGCAACATGCTTAGGCGAGTGGAACTAAAGTTGAGAAAATCAGGGTTGAAAGCAGAGAAAAGTGCGTGAAAATCTCGTTTTGCTTCCAGGGCGAACTCTTTGGCTCTGCGGGGGGGGGGGGGAGTGCACGTGCACCAAGATGCACCCCCAGCCTACGCCCTGCTGTTTCAAGATTAGAATATGTTGTTAAAGTAGAATACACAGTACTGGTTGATTACTTGCAGAACAACATCATTTTGATATCAGCTGCTTTCAAACCTTCTGTGAACAGATGGTATGCTAAAAATGTCACTATAGTACGGAGAGAGTAGTTGAAAACAACTGAACACTTCGTTTTTGACAAATCTGCTACACAAATCCCCACTGTTGACAAAGTACTAACACTGAAATCAATATGTGGGACTATGCCATTCACACTGCCAAACTGCCAATCCCTCAACTTTTTATTGCATATGAAGTGAATTAGTCGCACATTATAATGCGAATGTAATTTACTCTCACCTGGAAACTAATGAAATTTGAAATTTTGACGAAAGATTTTCCATCATCAACCAGAACTGTGTATTCTCTTTAAACCTAACATGAATAATTTTCGTAATCACATGTAGTTCCGAATCTTCCACCTATAGCCTATATCGTAGCTGTACTAGTTGCAAAATACAAACAAGTTTGATCAAAGAAGAGGAAACATTTCGAAAATGTTGACCTGATAGACGACGGGTGTCACAACACGGCGTACTCTCATCAGGCCATTCTACCTAAAAGTGAGTAATTCAATATGTTTATGATTAATGTCGATTATGATGAAAACGCTGTTGTAAATCACGTACATTAATTTCTCTACAGGGATTCGAGGCTCGCGGTACTCCGATTCACAACAGTCTGATAGCCCTGGAGAACCTTTTACAAGAAAATGACATCTTTTCGGTAACTCCGAACGATTACAATCAGACATTTACCACACTTCAGCATCCAATGGCGGCAACACCTATCTCTCAAATAACTTCCAATGGCATCAGCTTATGTGGATCTCCGTGTAAGCATACATCAAAATTATATAGACTCTAATCTTCAATTCTCCATAATCCATATATAATATATAACTGTGATTCTCTGGCGAGATATTCCGACTTGTTCGTATCAGATATTCTTTGTTCATGTCAAAGGGCGCCGTAAATGAAAACCTCTGTTACTCATGATTTTGCAATGATTATTTCATCTTATATTTTACACTTGACTAAAGTCGGAGTTTCATTCGTTTGTGTTTGAATGGGACCTTTCTCGTAAATAAGGTAGAGCTAGTTTAACCACACAAAAGAGAGATAAAAATACAATACATCTAGAAACAGATTTGCTGTGTTAAGTTAGCAAATCTGAAAACAGCCTAAGATGTTGATACATAGGCGTCTGCTATCGGCGCATATCGAGTATATGAGATATGGATAATTTGTTTATCCTAAATCCCTTTATTGCTGTCTTCGCGGCGAACTCAATTATTTCACGATACTTATCTCCACATTTTGGATGACTGATCTTTGGATATATATCACGTTCCTCTTTTGTTAAATGTCGGACCCCCCCTATTTTCTGATCGTCACGTATTGCAATAGTCACTCTTTTGATTACAGCCACGTATAAGAGTATGTAGCCTATGATAGAAAGAACTTGATAAAACTAATGGAGAGATAGGGAAACCCAGTTTAAAGTATAATAGGCAAACATTGTGGATTTTCAATCTAAAAAAAGTCAAACTTTGATATCTGAGCCACATAGTAGTGTTTAAATGAACAAATAAATACCCTATCATACAAAAGTTTGAACAGTTATGCTGCCACTGGCAACATACCGTATGTATGAATAAACAATTTCCAATCCGGTGGAGAATAAAATAGCCTAGATCTACACACAGTAATTCTTTGGGAGGAAATGGGCAGGTGAATCCCGTCAACCTTAGTCCTCATAGGTTTTCACTTTTTTCAAAGCACTAAATAATTATGTTCAACTACAATTTTTAGGGCTTCATGTTTAGACCTGATCAAAGACACTTAGACCATGGGGGATTACGTAGCTCACATTTGGAAAACTCTGGTCATTGTTAGCCCGTGGCTTTAACTTCTTATAGTCTTTCTTCCTTAAACGTAGGTGATGTAAGGGAAGTGTGATTTTGAATGATAATCAGCAAAGACGCATAGTGTATCCTCATCACATCTCCATCTCCTTATCTCCAAAGCAGCATGTTAACCTAAAACATGTTATTATTCATTTTTATTTCAACAATTTATTCTTCACAGATGAAGGAGGCTTTCGTACTGTCTTCCAACCATCGAGATCACAGTCTGACCTCCTAACTGCGAACTCCCTTATTTCTATGTGTCGACATGATGACGTCATAGTTCGCAACACTACCCACTTCCGGTCAGCATGTATCAAAGACGACTCGAACTCGACATGTTGTTCCACGTGGTCTCTGGGAAACTTTGTGGCGTTGCTTAGAAACAAAACCTCGTGCCATGATATTACTGATGAAGATGTAGAATATGTCAAATCGTTACTCCATCAATGTGCATCGTATTATGTATTAGACAAACTCAAACCGGACTGTGAATTGCAGTCAAATTGCTCAGATATCCCTGCCGAATGCACTCAATACAATGCGATGTATGCCATCTTCTACGCCCTTACACCTAGCTCCTACGCGCCGCAAACGATGGGAGGCAGCATGGTGCTTCCTACATCACTGCATATCATCCCACTAAATGAGAGCGCGGATGAAGTAAGACAAATCTACCTGGAAAACATTCACGGAGGTTCCCTTGATGACGGTACGACCAAAATGATTGCCATTGGTGTAAGCAGGAAAACAAAATTCGATATTTTTTCGAGCATCCTGGTGAATGATTTCCTGTACGCGGGTCTTGGCGGAGGAGCAGTGATGCTTATCATTTGGTTTTCCACGGGTTCACTCTTTCTCGCTTTGATGGTGATTCTTGAAATGGGATTTTCGTTGCTTATCGCATATTTCTTCTATTTTGTAGTCTTCAGTTTTACCTTCTTTCCATTTGTAGCGATCTTGGCAATGGTCTTAATAATTGGGATTGGAGCCGATGATGCTTTCGTTTTCATTGGCATTTGGCGCCGGAACTTGGTGAATCACGGTGACAAATGCCGCGTTTACGTGATGAGGGAAACCATAAAGCAGGCAGCATCAACTATGTTCGTGACAAGCTTCACGACGGCATCTGCGCTGTTTGTCAGCGCGACCAGCTCCATTACAGCCGTAAGACTTTTTGGAATGTATGCTGGTTTGGTCATATTATCAAACCTCGTTCTTACACTCGTATGGCTCCCGGCTGTAGTCATGATCCACGACAGATATATCGAAAGATGCTTGAATCAAATACATTGCTCATGCCAGTCCAGCACTTTAGGCCCAGTGGCCAAAACAATTGCTCAATGTAGAAAACGTGGCAACGAGCTAATCCAAAATCTCTTCAGTAATCACCTCCCCTGGTTTGTCATGAAGTTGCGTTATATATGGATCCTAATCTTTGCTTTCCTGTCTATTGGATCCTTGTGTGTTATTTTCGTTTCACCAAAACTTTCTTTACCATCCTCAATGGAACTTCAGGTTTATCGATCCAGTCATCCAATAGAGCAGTATGACCAAAACTTCAAATTTTCTTTTGACTTTGAGAATGCCAAACTGTTACCTCTTCCGATAATCATTGCTTGGGGAACGGTTGCCATTGACAACGGTAATCACTGGGATCCTGCTTCAAGGGGGCACGTTGAGCTGGACAGTTCGTTCGACATTACGTCACCGGAATCTCAGGAGTGGCTTCTGAACTTCTGCTCCGATGTTCGCAACCAGACTTTCTATCAGCCGCCGACGTCAGTCTACGAAGATTGTTTCATAGAATCTTTCAAGGAATTTATGGAAGGATCTTGTGTGGATGCTGTTTCTGGTGAAGATCTTTCTCCTTGTTGCAACCAGACGAGTTTCCCTTACACCGCCCCACTCTTTCAAGAATGCTCTGTCAAGTTTGCTTCTCGTCGATGTCAACAGATTGGTTGTTCGTCGGGTTTACCCGGTCTTCGGTTTAGCACGAACAATACTTTAAAGGCAGCATTTGTACAGTTTGAAAGCACTACAGTCGAACAGCTTGATTACTCTACTACGAACGAATTCTGGTTAAATGTGTCAGACTGGCTGGAAGATCAGTTACAGACCGCTCCTGGAGGACTTCGAAATGGCTGGTTCGGTAGTATCCAGGGTTCTCAACCTTACTTTCTTGATGTAGTTCTTAGCATTTCTGGTGGTACACAAATAGGACTAGGTCTATCACTTGGAATCGCTGCACTTGTCTTACTGATGACTATTTGCAACGTGGTTGTAGCCATCTTCGCTGTCTTGTCTATTGGTGGCGCCATTGCGACCTCAGTGGCATGTCTAGTTCTGGCTGGCTGGGAACTGAATGTGTTTGAAGCCACTTTGATTGGACTGTCCGTGGGCCTTGCCGTAGACTTCACGATTCATTACGGCGTCGCCTACAATGAAGCTCCTTTCACCGATCGAGCTTCGAAAAGTCATTACGCAATATCTAATTTATGCTCAGCAAACACGTTGGCGGCGCTGTCGAGTTTTGTCGCCGGTTCTTTTATGCTCCCTGCTGCAGTTTTGTTCTATATACAACTCGGTGTTGCATTGCAGGTCGTGATGGCATGTAGCTGGTCTTTCGGGACATTCTTTTTTATATCTCTCTGTCGAGTGGTTGGACCTGAAGGCAACTGTGGACAAATCTCGATATGTTCTAAACTTTGGGAATTGAAGAAACGCAACGTAACTGTCAAACCACAAGATACCGTTCCTGTGACGGGCACATCATCAGACTCCTCCACTCATGCAAGGGCACAACATGTCGATATTACGGATGAAATCCATCCGAATGGAATAATTCCTATTTAATCGAACACGATGAATAATCTATTTATGGAATACACAAGAAATAAACTGTCGTGATATACCAAAGTCTTCAAGAAGTTGTACAAGTCCTTGTTTTATCTGTGATTTTTGTTTGATGGTAACACTAGAAAAGTGTCATTATTGTCAAACCGTGATACAAATTGAAAAAAAAATGTTATAATTGGCACACGTGAATAACACCTTATCAGATGAAGAACTTTTTACTATGGAGTGCTGCAATGGTCAATATTAGGACTATTCCATTAATATATCAAAGAAATGGTAAAGCAGTAACAATGTGTAATATCGCAACTTACTTATACTCATACTTACTTATACGTCTGAATGTATAGAAACATTTAAGGCTTTTGATGAGAAAGAATAATGAAGAGAGTCATAAATACAAATGAAATATACAAGTATACTCTTCATGTTTATCATACAACAAGCCTTACTCTGCAAGACGGTTGTGCTGTCTATACTGCATTATTTCTATTCTGATATTAATCCACTTGAGTCGTCACTAAAAATGCTCAAGATCTGTAGAAACTGGGACATTGAAAATCACACAAGTGAAGTTTCCAAAATATACACATAGATACCAGATGCAGTCGGTGTCAGTTTATGTTACACTGTGGCTGTAATTCAAACTCCAAATGGATTATATTAAACATCAAGAAAAATACCTTTAGCACCAAGCAAGGGCGAAGATTGCATGTGACGAGGGGAGGGGGAGGACGAAAAGACAGAAGGTGAACCCTCGCCCGGGGGAAAAAGTCCCGAGGACACATAATATAGGCCTATTGTTAAAAAGTGAAACGAAACCCCCAGAAAAAAAAATCGCGGATCGCCGCCTATGGCACCAAGAGTATTGGAAATTAACACGATTGTGATATCTATTATATTGGACAACAACGTAATTGCTGTTAATTGTAACACTCGGGTCCTTGCAGTGAAAATTAGTTCTTACATAATCCAATGACTGGAGGACTGAAACATGGAGGGGGGGGGACCTGTTCCACTGCCAAACAGGATCCTGTCACGGCCAAATAGCCAAGCGAAAAGAATCTTTTCCACGACCAAATCACGGCCAAACGGGGAACCCGTCAAATCGATGCAATATTCCCTCGATACGTCTATGGCAGGAACGTGGAGGAGGAGCGAATTTTCCCCCAAACTTTTAAAATCCCCTGATTTTGTTACTTTAAAGCCCAAGTACAGTTTTGGTCGATCAGACAAATGTTTATTTAATCTGTCAAAAAGTATTCTCTTGTCATCCCAGACATCAGAAAACAACATCATACCGATTGAAAATTGTTGGTAGTGATAAATTATGATGTTTAAAAGGGAGAGCATCTAGCGGTATGTACATTACCTATGGGAAATCTCGCATTATGAGTAATTTCGTAAAATTGGGAAAGTTTCAGAGCGAACAATTTTCAGGGTATTGATAAATCATATAGGCGTATCTACAAAATGCAATTGAAAAGAATTCAATTTTTTAGCATTTACCAAAACTAAACTTGGGCTTTAAAAACCGAAGGTGGCGGCCGCCAAGGACTGAAAGGGTTTGTTGACAAGGTGATACACCTTTTTGATTTCTGGGGGTGAATGTCTGGCTGTTTTCAGTGAAACTAACTCAAAGACTAATGTTCAACAATATGACTTGCTGTAGACATGGTATTGTGTAGCGACTGAAATATTGCTTAGGGAGTAGGTAGGAGGCAGTGGATTTGCCATATTTTACAATGACTTCATTGTTGGATACATACTTGATGAATGATAACTGATCAATCATCTGGAGGCATCTGATGAATGATAACTGCTTAATCATTGGTAGTCACATAATAAAAGCTACATAATTATATTATTCAGATATAGTGTTAGAGTCGTGTATTTGTCAGGTGTAAATTGGTACGGTCACGCCCGTAGGATATTGTACAATGAATTTATATCATTCTGATGTTTATTGTATTTTGATACTTGACAAATGGCTTAATCGTTTGAAGGTACATATTGAAAGCTACAGAGTTATCAGATTTAGCCATCTCTTTTTAGACACAAGTGCATAGTCAAGACTGAAATTAGACAACTACGTCCATAGACTGGCCTACAATGTCAGGTATAAATTAATCAAACTGATGTTAATGGATTATTAGTCTACTTATTTCATGATGGATGTTGCAATAAAAAACAAAATAACCAAAATACACTTTTAGCATCTTTGTCTGATTTTATTTTTATGTGTAATATGGATACTGAATGGTTAATACTTTTAGGTGTGAAATATGGGAGAACCTTTATCAAATGCAAACTTGAATACACAAGAACGGTAGTAGAGGAACAATGTTAAAGCCAACGTTTAGTTTTGGTGATTTCTATTTTATTTGAAAGCTTTATGCCCAAAGGTCACATCACACCAATAACAGATTCTGAATATCTTTCGTTTTTTTTTTAATATATTAATTAATGAAAATCTCGGGGGGACCCCGAGCGATTTTCGACTATATTTTACATCATAACATACAAAGGGTTAATACGGTGTTTAGGCTATCCAAATTATACCTCATCAGAAAGATCAGAGTCTGCTTTTTCTGATGAGGTATAACTCGGATAACCTTAACACCTTATTAACCCTTTGGATGCTATAATGTAAAATATAGT
Organism: Eucidaris tribuloides; assembly: GCA_001188425.1. Classification (NCBI taxonomy): domain Eukaryota; kingdom Metazoa; phylum Echinodermata; class Echinoidea; order Cidaroida; family Cidaridae; genus Eucidaris; species Eucidaris tribuloides. The sequence goes on from JZLH01S0153823.1 coordinate 13,521, forward strand.
CAAAATCGCTGAGGGTACCCCGTAAAATCTCGGGGGTCCCCCCGAGATTTTTCATTAATTAACATAAAAAAACAACGAAAGACATTCAGAATCTGTTATTGGTGTGATGTGACCTTTGGGCATAAAGCTTTCAAATAAAAAAGAAATCCCCCAAACTAAACTTGGGCTTTAAGGTTCCGTGACACTTTCACGGGGACAAAGGTTTGAAAGTGGTTTTGGATTGTCGGAAGGGTACTAAACAAATTTGGCATGGGTAACCCTCTTCAAAATGTCGGCAATTTTTGGCAGGGGTCAAAATGGGTCCTATATAGCCTGTTCAAAATTGAAAAATGGTCCAATTGGTTTGAATCATACACCAAATTACTTGTCTTGTCAACCAAAATCCCAAAAGGTATAGTTTGCTTTATGTTTGATCATCCGTTAAGCCGCTATGACCACAAAATGGAAAGGTCAACGCACTTTCGGTCGAAGGTCAAATTTTTTAATTGCACAAATTGACTGATTATAATATATAAGTATATGTTTTCTGGCATGACTAATTGAACTAACTTAAACACCAAAAAGGCAATCTTAACCTCGAAATTTCACAAATCATGTTTATGTACTTATAGGCTTATACAGCATCTGTATTTACATGTAATCCTATGCATCTTATCTTAATATTTTATTTTTGAAATTTCAAAATTAAGATTGACTTTTTGGTGGTTTTAAGTTGCTTAGTTGAATTAGTCATGCCAGAAAACATATAAACATATTAAAATCAGTCAATTTGGGCAATTTAAAAATTTGACCTTTGACCGAAAGTGCGTTGACCTTTCCACATCTTTGGTCATAGTGGCTTAACGGATGATCAGACATAAAGCAAACTATACCTTTTTGGATTTTGGATTTTGAAGAGGGTTACTCACGCCAAATTTGTTTAGTACCCTTCAGACAATCCAAAACCACTTTCAAACCTTTGTCCCCGTGAAAGTGTCACGGAACCTTAACATTGTTCCTCTACTACGGAGCAAGCTGTTAAATACAGATACAGGTAACGACATAGTGTCGAAGTACCTAAATATGACAAAAGAGGATAAGCAAAAGCCAGATTAGACTTGTGGAGAGAAGTGGAAAATGATGGGATGAAAAAGGTGAAGAACACTAAAACATTTGGTTGCAAAGAGATTAAATCAGATTTCATATATTTATTGTCCAGTAAACTGGAAAACAATGGATATAATTAACAGAAAGAATACCATATAAAGATATACGACTATACACAATTATTCTTATCATACATAGTACATAATTACTCTCCCTACTCAAAAGTATTGTAGCATACATTATTACCCATGCATTTTGAGTTGACGGGGTCTCTCTATAATTATGTCCTATTGAAGTTATTTTTGGAAAATAACAAATTATTTGAAATGAAGTCAATGAATATTTTTCCCCTTACGACTACTAATTCAAGATTGTGGCCTTCACTCCACATCATTATATCTAATGTAAAGAAAAGTCACATGACAGTAAATTTTAGGATGTTTGCAAGAGTAAACCGTCCTTAAAATTGAGAAAGAACTAGAAATTGTAATTTGAACAGGTCCTGTCTACAAAATATATCAAAGGGGAAATACTGGTAATATGGGTGGCTATTATGTGCCCATTATTTCAAATTCTACCAGGTAAAGTTTATCAAACTGAAGCAAATCTTTCCTCCATCACATTAACGATACAACACCTCATTGTCATTGTCATTTGTAATTATTCATACAGTGTGTCTCAAAAAAAATTTGCAAGTGAAAACCGCCCTCTTTGGCAATTAGAAAATACTCTTGTGACATGATGCTTACGTCAACGTGAAGTGCATAGTCTTAGCTTTCAAATACCGTTAGTTTTGTTTACTTTGCTTGTCTTAATCTTGAGATATGTTAATTTGAATAAGAAAGGGTAAAATCGCGATTGTGCAACTTTTACTACAGTCCTGAGTAAAAGTGACAAAATTGTCATTCCACCGTTTTGTTATTGACAACATATCTTGAGATTAAAACAAGCAAATTGAAGAGAACAAATAACATTTTAAAGCTAAGACTTTGCCCTTAACGGTGATGTAAGCATAAAGTCACCAGAGTATTTTCTAATTGCCGAAGAGGGCGCTTTTTACTTGCAGAATTTTTTGAGACATGCTGCAGCACGTCTCAAAAATTGTTCAAGGGAAAAGCGCCCTCTCTGACGGTTAGAAAATACTGCTGTGACACATATTTATGTCATATTTATGACATCAGCATGCCATACATTCCGGTATAAACCATTGTGTTCTCTCAGCAAGTATCGAAAATTACCTGTTTTCCACGATGTAAACAGAGAGTGATGACGTAGAGAATCAGAAAATTTATGCAGATAGATGCCCTATTTATGTGTGTGCTCTCGTATGCCAATCCGTTTTGAGAAGTTGTTTCCATACAATCACAAAATGAGGAGACAGAGGTCATTTGTGGAGCTCCTCGAAAGAATGGTTCATTAAAGGGGAATGAAACCCAGACATCTTACTGAATTCAGAGAGTACAGAACAATACAAGAAGGAAAATAGTGAAAGTTTGAGCAAATGTGGTTGAATGGTTCAAGAGTTATGATTGTTCAAAGTTTATTTAATCCTTGTTATGGAGGATCCTTAAATTGGCAACTCTACCCACTTTTCAGATGAAAGTGTGGAGAACTTCCCATTGCATATGTACACAAATTTTCAATAATTTGCCGTTTTCTGAAGTGTCAGTTGAGAAAGTATCTAAATTCTTTCAGAAAAAAAACATGTAGAATCATTTTTGCCAGGACATACTTTAGTGGGGTGGCTTAGCGTCAATTTTATGGATTACCGTTACAAAGTGGATAAAAGCACCATTTTTGGTACAGAGCTTTCTTATGGACTAAATTTTGATTTTAGAAGGGGAGCCACCCAAACCAAGTTCGGGATCAGGGTCAGGGGGGCATGGTGGGGATGACCCCCTCCCATGGTATAGAAATGTGGATTTTATGCACATTGTATCGTATATGTGTGATGCATGATGGAAATTATGTTCAAATATGTTGATACATCATGTGATAAAATACGACAGGAAGGCCCTTGGGTGTAACCCTACCCCACGCTATGCCCCCATGACCCCCCCCCCTTGCTCACCTTGGCATGTAGATAGGGGTGTAGCTTGCCATTATTACAAGGTCAATAAAAGTACCATTTTGGGTCTAGAGCTTCCTTATGAACTAACTTTTGATTTTAGAAGGGGAGCTACCCAAACCAGATTCAGGATCAGGATCGGGGGGGGGGACCATGGTGGGGATGGCCCCCTCCCATGGCACAGAAATGTGCATGTTATGCACATTGTATCATATATGCGAGTTGTATGATGGAAATTATGCACTAATGTATTAATTTATGATGTGACCTAGGTTAAAACAGGGCAGGAGGGCAACGGGGTGTGAGCCTACCCCAGTTCCTCTTACTACCCCCCCCCCCGCAAACGCGCCAAGACACCCCCTCCCGCGCCCACCTTGGCTCATGTAGATAACCGTCAGTGTAGCCAAAATATTGCCGTTGCAAGGTGGATGAAAGCACTATTTTGGGTATTTAACTTCCTTATTAACTAACTTTTGATTTTAGAAGTGGAGCCAAACAAACCAGGTTCAGGATCAGGGTGGGGTCATGGTGGGGTGACCCCTTTGTGGCCGAGAAATGTGGATTTATGCACACTGCATCATATGCAGTATGTGAACTTATGATGGAAAGTATGTACAAAGATATTAATTTATGATGTGGTATAATTTAAAACAGAGCAGGAAAGCCCCGGGGTGTCCCCCCCCCCAAGATTCCGTTCCTACCCCCACCATACCTTAAGACATCCCCATACATTGACCATGTAGATACGTGTCTAGCCAAAATAGATATCGATTTTTAAAATAACAATCAAACATCTGATAATACGCAGAGCGTTTACAACGATGTAGAGGGGTGAATACAGTTCATGGGGGGGGGAGACGGGGGGGGGGATGGAGTGAGAGTTGCAATGACATTTTTGAGGCTATGAAACATTTCTTCGAGACAGATGAAAATATATTTTTATTTTTTGGAGTGGCTTGGGGTCACTTTTACTAGGTGGATGAAAGCACCAGTTTTGGTACAGAGCTTCCTCATGAACAAACTTGTAACTTACGAAGGGGACCAACCAAACCAAGTTCAGGATCAAGGTCACGGGCGGGGGGGGGGGCATGGTAGGGGTAACCCCCATCCATGGCCCCAAAATGTGGATTTTATATGCACATTGACAGTCTGTCAGCTGTGTGTATTTTGCACAAAGATATATGATGTGATATGTTTAAAGGCAAGGTTCACCCTGACATCAAGTTAGTTCTAATAATA